>JAQQAE010004348.1:0-18906 GCA_029823295.1 Pseudamia nigra | reverse complement strand
AAGATGATGGTTTGCCACTATCCTTATATCACTTGTTGCCAGCTGAAACATAATCACCCATGCAGAAATTATCCAATTTTTTGCTTTAGTTAAATCCAGGTGGTGACCTTTTTTTTGGCCAGGCAGTGTAGCTCAACCAACAGGTGAATGGTGAAACCACATACAGTATAATGAATAGACTAGGCAAGAAACAGCGGCATATGTACCGTAGCAGACTTAGAAATGAAATTGTCCAATTTTAGAGTTTTCTGCATTTCATTCCAAGCCCTGGCTGCAGCAGACCAAAGACAGTACAATGTGATCAGAACAGGAGATGTGTTTTGTAGCAAACAGCCAGTGGGCAATGACCTACGGTAGGCTGTTCAATGAGGCCAATGCAGAAGTAACCTAAAGTTGTATTACCATTCAGTGGGCTCCAAGAAGCCCTGACTCACATACTGTACATCGGACTTCTCTCTGAAAATACTGATTGAATAAAATTTGTCGTGAGTCATCATGGTCACTGTTTTATTTGGACCCTCTAGTAAGTGATCTGTTGGTCCATCGTCAACTTTTTGCTCCTTTACTGAGATATTACCACAAATAATCTGACAAATCACTGCTTTCCTGGGCTTTGATTGACATGTCGCTATGGTAACTCAACTTGCCAGTGAGGTCAGACCTTCATATCTTCTATTAATTCAACAGAGCATAGTGTTACTGGAAGTCCATGAGACTAGTGATTACACTTACAACAGCATAATATGATTTTGTTTAGTAATGCTTGGTGAATTTTTCCTGTGTCAGTAAGCTAGTGGCTAGTATTAGCTTTCCCATGAAACCCCTGCGCTCCAGTAGCTTGACTACCCTTCATCCAAATATGGTTGCATATTGTTTTTGACTCCAAAATGTCATCCAGGAAGTGACAACCCAATTGGCTGTAAAACAGCCGTTGAGAAACCAATGGGTGACATCACTTTCTTAATTTTGTTTTTTATTTAACCTTTATTTATACAGGTAGTCCCACTGCGACATATATTCTCATTTACAAGAGAGATCTGTTTTGGACATCCATACACAACATTTAGTTAGTCATATGTGCTTTAGACCACCAGTTCTCTTGTGCACATGAAGTGCAGGTACAGAGTCAATAGCCCTGTTGGTGCTACTACAACTACCGGTACTGTACAAATCCAGTGGTTAGCATGTGCACCTCACAGCAAGAAGGTTCTGAGTTTGAATCCTGGAGTTGGCATAGAGCCTTTCTGTGTGTAGTTTTCATGTTCTCCCCATGTTAACATGGGTTTCTTCCAGGCACTCTGGTCTCTCCTGCCATTAAAAACATGTACACTTTGTTGATTGTGTGTGTCAGTGTAGCCACCGTTACCAATGCAACTGTCAATGAATTTCCAGCGAGGGAAAAGTTATTTAAAGAATCCTTATTATGGCAAGAAACTCAGTTAAGCAAAGATAACTTTGCTTACTTTATGAAGTGAAAGTCAGTCAGTCAGAAAGCAGCTCCGAAACTTTGACTGTGTGCCCAAGTGCAGTCACTAAGACCATCAAATGCTATCTTTTCTAAGGCTGATAATTCTAGTAAATGTATACAACGCAGCAGTGGTACATGTAGCTCCTTTTCTTGGTTACTCATTAGAGCCACCTCAGATAGCCTTTGATAGTTGGGTGACTGTTGTGAACTTCATTTCTTCAAGTAATGATAGACTGTCTTTTCTCTTTCCATAAATGAGTTTTTCCTGTCATAATATGGATTTGTACAGTAGTTGTAGTAACACTAATATGACTATGGACTCTGTACCTTTTCTTCCTCTGCACAAGACAACTGATGGTCTAAAGCACATTTAGAAGGCAAGAAATGGCACAAATGAACACAGCTGTGATTTGAAAACCGTTCCAGGTGACCACCTTGTGAATTTGCCAACAATTTACAAAGCTGTCACCAAAACTAAGTGTGGCTACTTTGGAAAATGGAACAGTATAAAGCATGTTGTGGGTTGTTTAACACTTTTTTTGTTTATTACATAATTCCAACCGTGTTCTTTTATGGAACAACGAATGAAAAGGTGTGTCCAAACTTTTGACTGCTACTGTATTCTTCAGCATGTGCAGCTTTTTGGCAAATAGTGCAAGAGTGTGTGCATGCATACAGTAGTATCTGTATTTGTGTGATTTTCACTTGGCTGGCTCAACACAATTCCTTGCATTTCGTCTTTGCATTCCTGCTGTCTTCCATCATCTCAACAACAGATGAGCTTTTCAATGAATTTGACTCCAAACAGTGTTTAAACACCAGTGTGATGGCCGTTCTGACTATGACTCCTTCATTAGGTCCCAATCTCTGTTATTGAACAGCAGAAGATGAATTATCCGTTGGTGAAAAAAATCAAAGGGTTTGAAATGGTAAATGGTACACTACAGTGGCCTATAGAGGAAATCTATATTACAAATTGCCTCAGTGCACAGTAGCTGAACCTCAGATAGCTCTGTCTGTCTTGGTGTGTATGTCTTTGTATATACAGTGTGTGTGTGTTCAAGGTGGATGTGTGGCATATACTGTATGGCAATATTTGTGTTCTTTATCTGTTTAGTGTCTCTTTTCTGCCCTGAAATAGATAATATGTACAGTATGTTTGCTGCTGACAATTTTGTGCTTGCATGTTTTCCACTAAGCACACACACAAATATCACACAGTCCTTTCCCTCTGCATGAGTCCAGTTCAAATACAAACCATGGTAAACATGAATCATGTTTCTTGTGACTTCTGCTTCAAACACACCCAAACTGATCAGATCTTCTCCCTCTTTCTTTTGCTTGCTCCCTCCCTCTCCCGCCATCGCATACACAATCATAGTCATTAATGTGTTTACTTTAACTTCTTTTAGCATGCAGTGAAAGATTCTAATGAGAATTCGAAGTGAAGTTTTCAGATAACAAAACTTTATGAGCATGTGTTGGTAGTTATTAACTTTTCAGTTGTCAGGTTTGTAACTATTGATGTTGTCCTTTTATTAATACAATTAGACATGCTTTTAATCTGCATGGGTGCTGAAATATCTTTGAGCAAGACACAACATCAAATAAACTGTTCCAAGGCACTACTTTACTTTTTTTGGTGCTGTGACTGGATATGATGATTGGAAAAAACTAAAAAATGTTAAAAATGTACAAACCCAAATTCCAATGAAGTTGGGATGTTGGATAAACATAAATAAAAACAGTGCTATGCAAATCCTTTTCCGCCTACTGTATATCATATCATATATCAATTGAATACACTACAAAGATAAAATATTACATAATATACAGAGGCAACAAAAGACTGGGAAAGTTGAGGAATACTTAAAAAACACCTGTTTGGAATATTCCACAGGTGAACAGGTTAACTGGAAACAGGTTAGTGTCATGATTGGGTATAAAAGGAGCATCCCCGAAAAACTCACTCATTCACAAACAAGGATGGGGTGAGGTTCGACACTTTGTGAACAGCTGTGTAAACAAACAGTCCAAAAGGCTAAGATTAGTGTTTCTCAATGTAAAATTGCAAGGATATTAGGGATTTCATCAGCTACAGTCCATAAATCATCAAAATATTCAGAGAATGTAGAGAAATTTCTGCAAGTTAGCGGCAAGGCCAAGAACCACCAGTGGATGCCTGTGACCTTTGATCCCTCAGGTGGCACTGCATTAAAAACCATCATCATTCTGTAAAGCCGCGTGGGCTCAGGAACACTTCAGAAAACCATTGTCAGTTAACACAGTTCATCACTTCATCTATAAGTGTAAGTTAAAACTTTACCATGCAAAGTGAAAGCCATATATCAGCAACACTTAGGAATGCTGCCAGTTTCTCTGGACCCGAGCTCATCTGAGATGGATGGTGATGGTATGGGGGTGTTTCAGTGCCCATGGCATGGGCGAATTGCACATCTGTGAAGGCACCATGAATGCGAAAAAGGTACATACAGGTTTCGGCGCAAAATATGCTGCCATCTAAGGAATGTCTTTTTCAGCGATACCAAGCCCCATTCTGCACATTTTACAACAGCATGGCTTTGTACTAAAAGAGTGCGGGTTCTAGACTGGTCTGCCTGCCTTCCACACCTGTGTCCCATTGAAAATGTGTGGTGCATTGTGAAGCACAGAATGCAACAATGGAGAACCCAGACTATTGAGCAACTGAAATCATACATCAAGCAAGAATGGGCTAAAATTCCACGTACAAAGCTTCAGCAATTAGTGTCCTTGGTATCTAAAAGTTTATTGGGTGTTTTTGAAAGGAAAGGTGATGTAACACAGTGGTAAACATGCCCCTGTCCCAGTTCCTCTGAAATGTGTTGCAGGCATCAAATTCAAAAAGAGTGAATATTTTCAAAAAACAAAATCAATTTTATCAGTTTGGACATTAAATGTCTTGTATTTATAGTGGATTCAACTGAATATAAGTTGAAAAGGATTTGCAAATCATTGTATTCAGTTTTTACTTACACTTTATACGATGTCCTAACTTCATTGGAATTGAGGTTTGTATTCCTATCTTGCCTTTAGTATTGATGCTCAATGATTAGTCTCTTATTTAATGTTACTTTTATCCCTTTTAGGTTCACAAATGCACATCTCCACTTAGAAGTGTTTGCTTTAGCTGTGACTGAAACATGGCAGTGTATGCCTAAGTAATATGTTGTCTTCATTTTGGTGCTGCTTAAGAGAGTCTGTCCATTGATCTCAGTCATTATGCCTGATAGAAGCCTCAAGTCTGGCCTAATTAGCTAAGAATGACCGTAACTAGATCCTCATTTTTACACACGGTCACCGGTTTGATGAGGGAGAAATGAGAACAGACAAATGAAGCTCATTTGTTTAGTTGATGAATAAAAGGAAGAGGTCCAATTGTCTGGCTGTTTAACCATAGAATGGACTTGGTATTTGTTCAGTCTGTGTGTGCATATGTGTATGTTCAGGCGTGTGCATGTCTCCCATTGTCATCCCACACGGCTCATTAAGCTACCGTGCTGAAATTCATTTGAGAGATGGGACGAAGAGTCAGACAGCCAACCTGACCATTATTTGCACTTCGACAAAGGCTGCATTTCTGTGCTTCTGTGCATAGATTAGATGTACATTTTTATGTACAGCTGTTCTCAGCTTCAGGTCTATAGAAACTTTCATGACAAAGGAAAGAACAGTGGACAAAGGGAATAAAACCAGCACATAAATACAGTATATTCCTTTATGTTCTGAGTTGACTTTTGCCTATAGTTTAAACATGATGATGAAGTGCTCAAATTGATCTTTATCAACTCAGTGCAAGGGTAAATTTATATCTTTTACTCAAAGTTTAGACACTTCACTCTTATTCAACTTTTGTCTTTGACCTTGATGAAAGTGTATAGCACCTGAGAAAAAGAGTCTTTACAATTCAACGCTGCCACTCTTTTATCTGAGCAAAATTCAGAAGATTAAGTAAAATCTGGCTTTTCTGTCTATTAAAAGTAAATACTTTTAATCACCTAAGCTAACTGGTTTCAAAACAGCTTTGTAAAAATCATCCTGTTGAAGATCCTTCTTTTGGAAATCTCTAAGTTAAGGAAGAAATACTAGACAGCTATGGGCATAGCGCTATACAATTATGTACAAATGCATGCTATGTGTATTGTGCAATACAGTCATGTGCAATTGTGTGCTATGTGCAATGTGCAATACAATCATGCAGATATGTTTTATGAATAACACAATTGTGCAAATGTGTGCTGTGTCCATCATGCAATGCAACCATATCCACATGTGTTATGGGTATTGTTCTATATAATCTAGCACTTTACAATTCTCTTATTTTAGGAGTGCTATGGTCTGTTGTGTGTTGTTTGCATGTTTTTTGTATTTGTTTGTTTCTACTGTTGTCATGTTTATTGTCTGTTATTGATGTGATCAACACCAACCTGACAGGAGATACAAATTATCCACCTGGCTTTAATCTCACATATTTACATGTAAATGTTTATTAACACGTGTCCCAATTTTTGAAAAGTAAATCATTCATTCATTCATTCATTCAAGCAGTACGAACGTCTCTTTTCCCTTTCTCTTATTCTCAATGGTGAGAAAAAGAGAAAATTACAGAAGTAAAAATCATAGAACGCATCTCAAAATGTTCTGTCCTATAAATCCCTTAATGTAGGGTCAAAACACAAATAATTCACAGTTAGAAATAGCTTAATTGTGGGGTTCACAAAAAAGATGAATCATACAGGTATTTAACTCTGGACCATTGTGCTTGTGTTTGGTTTTAAGCAATTCTATGCTTCTGCAATTGTGTGTGAGGATCCCCCAGCTTCACATGCTGCTCCAAAATATCTCATGAAGGAAGGAATATTTTGTACATAACACAAAAATGTTTTTTTGTAAGAGACAGGCTTATAATGAACTTATCCGTATTTGAAAAATCTAGACCAAAACACCAGATAAAACGACTGCTACAGTATGTCTGCGGCTAATGTGTTTTGATGTATTTTCTTCTGATACAACAGCAGCATTGTTTTATTAAGCAATACTTTTTAAAACAAAAGTCAAACTTGGGCTCTTACAGGAACTTTGCCTGTGTAAAATAAAGGATACAGTCTATGTGTAGTCAGTTTATATCAAAAGGAAACCTAATAGATGGGGGAATTTTATCTGGCAGGAAAGTGGTTGAGAAACTTAGTAATGTTGTCGTGCTCATGCAGGCTAGATGCAAGATAGGGGACTTCAATAATGGCAGCCACTGATAAACAACCCAGCAGCATGCGTAGGAGAGTGTGTGATGAAAGGACTTGAGAAAAGGAGTCAGGCCATGCAGCAGCAGACGAAGGTAATTAAAGAAGCCATCATCAGCATCATTAATATGCTAGATCTGCTGTGGCCCACTGACTAGTCTAATGGAGAACATGTCATCATCGTCACCATTAGGGAGAGTGGGACACACACAAACACACACGCACACAGTTTTAATGTTGGGTCACGCCATGATTATCACCATTAAGCTTAGAGTGAGAAGACCTGCCTACGAAGCCTCATTCTCTGCTCCCATCATACATGCACACACACATGCAGTACACAGACGCGCACATGCTTATAGATCTTTAATTCAGGCCCTGTGAGTGATAAGTATGCATATTTAAGTGATGTCAGGCCTGTTGAGTCTTTTAATTAGACAGAATGAATGAATGTTTTATAAAAACGTGTTTAACAATAAATGTGTTCATTAATTTGATGAGAGGATGTGCTCAGATGGGCTGAGTGCAACAGAGTAATGGCTCATATCAGCTCTTCCAGCTTGATGATGATGATGATGGCAACAACAGGGCTATCTGTTTTTCTTTCTCTCGCTCATCTTTATGGTCTTCACTTTGCCCAGAAAAGTGAACTTTGAATTATATTTATCCAATGACCTTGGGCAGGTTGGTCTGTTTTAGTGAAAATGCAGAGTTAATGTGCAATGTGATGACTGTCCACATCTCCACTGAGAATAGAAAAGATGGAAAATCCATTAACTGCTAAAGTCCTCACAGTCTTTTTCTTGTCTTTGCAGTGAGGCTGTATGGTTTGTCATGAAAGTTCATTTAGATGTATAAGCCCTGAGAAAGATGATGAGTCCCATCTATTGTCAGTAGAAAATATAGACTGCACAATCTCAGCCTTATTTGATTGAATAAACCATCCAAATGATCAGTTCTGTTGCGGCAGCTGTAAAGACTCAAGACGCTTTACGCAGTAGTCAACTCATATTTTCTAGCATAAAACCGAACGGACCAGTGGTATCACCAAACTTGGTTTTAAGTGCATCCCAAATGCATTTCGTTGCCCCTTTTAGCCCCCATCATCTGCCAAAATATTTGTGCTACAAAACCAATCTAAATGTTAAGCAGGTATGCTACTTTACCCACTCCCCCTGCTTGTGTTCACACCCCCTTGTCCTTTTACCTTTTTCTCTAAATGTCCCTCCCTGTCTTTCTCGCAGCCCCCCCCCCTTCCCTCCTTTCTCACACACCCTTTCACTGCCTCCCTTGACACTGGTGGAAACAGAGTGATGGTGTGTAATTTAGTCCTAATCACAACATCAGACTAGCGCTGCGATTTACATCCCTCCACCAGCCGAGCCAGTCAGACAGTCAGGAGGGAGATGTTAATGTGAGACCACAGGTAATTACTGTCATTACAGCACGCCACAGATCCTGACGGTGTGTGTGTGTGTTACTGTGCAGATGGAGGCTTGTGTGTGCAGACGGCTGTCGGTGTTTGTGTTTGAACCTCGTGGTATGACTCCATGTTTTTTTTCTGTGTAAATATAATTCATATTGGTGTTTTAACGTGCAGTTTTGGTCAGTGAATTTACAACGGAGCTTACTTTGCATGATTATTTGTCTGAGGGGAAAAAAAAAGAAATCACTTCACAAACAACATGGGATTCACAATATTCATTTTCAATGTGTAGCAATACAATTACAATTGATGCCCTGACTCAGTTAACCCTTGCTTGATTTAATTTATTATCTTCACTGTTCTTCTTAATTGCTTTATTTGTTGAAATGGAATCCTCTCTTACCCTAAATACAATTAAAAGTAGAATTCTCCATTATGTTATGTTATCTAAATTATTGATTATGTGTCACCATCACCTTCAAAGCTTCCCTTCACATTGGAATCATCTTGAGAGAGGATGAAGTTACAGACTTTTGTAAACATTCAACAGAATCTAAACATTGCTGATCTCCTTTTTCCTTAAAATATTTGAATTTTGTAGCTGAAGAAGGCACCAGTATAATCTGCCCATTCGGGCTGCTGTGGCACAGTCATTTACTGTACATCTTTCCAGTCTGACAACCTTAGGTAACTCGAAGCGGTTGTTTTCACGTTTAACACTTGAAGAGCCAGGAGGTCATTTGGACCTTTCTATCCTATTAAAATGCATGCAACTGAATAAAATCCCTATGTCTGCCAGATTTCCTTAAAGTGTTATATATCATGTTGTGTTTTAGGGATTCTGGAATAAAAGAGAGAGGGGAAAACTTAGAACCACCATGGGGTCATTTTGACCTCTATAAATCTTAATGCAAAATAAACAGACATAGATTTTACGGTATATTTCTATATGTGTATTACATAGCCAGTCAGACACACAGCTCAAGAGATTTTACAATGATGCCTCACATTCCCCCATTCTGGCACACACAGGATTCAAAAAATAACCACGGTGTGTCAAACATGTCATCCATCATGCCTCTGATGCCAGGTAGGTCACCAAAATTATCATATTGCCATAAATCCAAATATCCTACAATTTCAAGCCTAAATACATATCTGAAACTTTTCAAATTTGCCAAAACAGCCGACAAACTAAAGAATACAATTAATCATGCTGTTTAGGATCAGCTCAACCACTGCAAATTGATGTGGTTGAGCAGAAGGGAAGGTTCTCTTTCTCTAAATATTTCTGAATTCATGTTCCTTTTTTATGACAACAAGGAACCGTGGTTATTGCAATGTTCAGTGTTTATGAGCAGTGTTAACTTTCTATCTGTTTGAGAGCTTCCTTATGTTTTATTACATGGATTTTTCCATTGATAGTTTAACTGAAATAAATGTATGTTGTTCTATTGCTAAACTAAAAGAAATGTGCTATTTTGAAAAAACAAACAAACAAACAAAAAAACCAATATTCCAGTTATACACTTGTAATTTGCAGTTATGAAGCCTGCAGTGGTACAAGGTGGTACTGTATTGTTCGCGGTTTCAGTATTCATTTAGAGGTGATGGTCAAGCTGCAGCCCTTTTAATTGCACAGTTTTGAGTCATTAAGTTAGAAAATCAGAAATGTTACCACACATTCAGCTGGATCACTGATGCATATTCAAAATACACATCCCAACATGCACATGAAACACCATTTATCTCACACCGCAGTTGAACTTTTTACATTTCAGGTTAATCGTATGACATTTTGGGATGCTTAAATCATGGTCCACATATTGGAAACTTTTTTAAACATTTACCCAAGTCTTTGTGGGTAGATGGCAAGGTATATCAAGGTGTTACCATGGTGATAAGAATAATGTGTCAGGGTCCCGAGAGTTTAGGCCTGGAAAGGTCCTGGTGATAAGCAGAATGAAAAAGTCAGCAGTTTGGCCAGTGCCATCCCATCTCTCTCTCTTTTTTTAACCACACACCCACCTCCTCTCCTGCCAATCTTGTATTCTGTCTGCCTCGTCTCTGCCCCATCCTCCATCTTTTCTCCTTTGCACCTGCTTAACCCCTCCACCCCTCCCCATCTATTTATACCTGTGTCTGCAAAGACCATCTCTTTTATCCCCTATTATTCTCCATTTTGTTAATTTTCCTCATGTATTGCTCTTCTGTTCTATTTTTGGCATTCATTCTCACCTTTTTTCTGCTCTCTATTAGAGCCTCATTAATGTCATTTTAACCTTCTTTCATTTCACACCTTTGACACCTCCTGCTGTGCATTTATACAATATGTATAAATTTGTATGCATGGAAATGAATAAAGACATTTCTATTTTCCTAAAACTAAAGTAGTCAGTTTTGCTTCATAAAAATACAGACTTTAAACTGACATTATTTTGAATGCATATTTTAGGTAGAGTCACTGCAATCAGAGCTAGAAGGGACACGCTCTGACAATGCAAGCCTTCGTCACGAGAGCCAGCTGGTCATGGCAAATGTCAACCGATGGATCACCGAACAAAAGTATGATCATGTTTACTTTAATTTCTTTAATTGCTTTTCATTTGTATTTGAAGCCTTAGTGACAGAACTAAAGAAGTGCATCAATTTCATCGTAGTACATTTTAGTCCATATAGTTAATCATGAAGGCAACGGGGTAGGTTTTATGCAGAAGCGGTGAAGGGGGCAACTTTTCATTTTCTGCTGATTTATTAATGCCTCAATTTGTGCCTTTTCTTCATAAGCTGATGAAGGAACAACAACTAACCAAAATCATCAAGAAAAGGGACAGAAATGAGCAAAGTAAGAAGGAATGAGCTTAAGTGAGGTCTATATGCCACTAGATGAACAAAAATCAACAAAAGAATCCATAATTTGGCCTTAAATTAAACGAAATGAACAAAGTGATAAATAAATGAGGACAAATAATCAACAAATTAAACAGAATTGAATAAAACGAAACAAAGTATTCTTAAGATGAATAAAAACTGAACAAATGCAAGAAAGAAAATGGAAAAATCAATAAATAAGTAGGAAACAAACAAGCAATAAAATGAGGAAAAAAAGAACAAAAATAGTAATAATCCACAATATGAAATCTAAAAATGAGGACTTGAACAAAATAAGCAACAAATTGAACATAACTAATGAAGAAGAAACACAAAACATTCCCAAAACTAGCAAAAAATAAAGAAACATAAAGAAAAAATCTTCAAAATTCTATAAATATAAAGAACATTATGGGCAAAAATTAGCCCTAAACTGTCAGTGTTTATATGTATAAAGCATGATTTTTGAGAGACTAAAAATTTGCTGGGGACAAATCCCCCCCTGAAGTCTACACCTATAGGCATAAAGGCCTTACCTGTTGTAATGTTTAATTTCCTGTGTTTCAGAGCCTCCAGTGAGAGTCTCTTTGCGCAGATGAAGGCCCAAAAGAAACTGCTGCTTATTGTCACTGAGGAGAAAGAGTGAGTACTCGTTTGAGAGTGGGAGGAGTTTAGTAAAAATAGCTAAATCTGGGGAATAAGTCACTTTGTTCACTAGCGCACATGTAAACTATGTCACATGTAGTGCATTAATGAGCAGAACAGTGATGAGTTTACATGCGTGTCTATGTTCATGTGAATCAAAGGGACTCCCCTATCATACTGGCACCTTACAGTGTTTCTGCCTCATCATGACTTACATACACATACTGAGGGTGACATATTCCTCTTCACAAAGATCAAAGTGAACTAGCCATGTTCTGTGGTACCCCCTCCCCCATGGTGCCACAACTCCCTCGACCCCACAAGCCGCAAGTGATTGCTTTCTTTCTTTTGTTCTTTCTGTCTTATTTTCTTTTGTTTGTTCTTTCGTTCATTCTTTCTTTCCTTCCATCATTCTTTCTGTTGTTCTTGTTTTTTTGTTCTTTCATTAGTTTGTTTGTTCTTTCTTTCTTTTGTTATTGCTTTTATTCCTTGTTTCTTTCTTCCATTTGCTTCACTTTGAGCATTTTTATAAATGTATTTAATGCACGTTTTAATCGTTTTGCATTAGATGTTTATAGAAACAACCAGTGGTGGCTTGTGAAATTATCCTTTGAGAACGACTGGGTGTGCAAGTCACTTTTCAGATGTAACCATCACTAACATACACCATTCTCATGAATCACACTACTATTTAAAAGATTAGATTAAATAAAAATAAAAATATACGTGTTTGTGTAAAATGTGAAAATGTAAAATCTGTTATAGCTGATTTTACCCACATGTTCGGTTCCTGGCAGTTGAAACAGGAAAACAAAACAAAGCGCTGGCTTCATCACCAGCAGTTAGCCAAGCCTTCATCTCAGACCAGCTTCTTGAAAAAGACTGGCTGTAATTTCTCCAGTCCTGAGTTTGTTATTTGATATGGATATCCAGGTGGTTGGATCCAAGCTCTTTAACCCGAAGCTTCTCCTGTGTGTTCTGTGGAATGATGCAGTTTTTGGGGATAGAACTGAATCAGATTTCTCCATATGACAGTTGCTCCTCCATCTGTCTGTAAATAAAACCGTGTGCCACGATGAATTTCCGTTTCTGGGTGCAATTTTTTGTGCCTTGTGTATTGCAGGGGGGCCTGCTGCACATGTAACATTTATAGGAAGAGTCTATGGTAAAGATTTTTGCACCCCTGAGGAACAGAATATGACCGCTCACTCTCCACAAATGACCAAGAACATTTTTTAAACTACATCTGAATGCAGATTATACACAGTACTCACAGACTTTATAATATATAGCTCGTTTATTTAAATGTTCATGTTTTTGTAAACATATTTTATGTGATTTTTCTTTTCTTCATGTGATAAAGGCGGGCCAGTGCTGTCTATTGACGCACTGCCACTGGAAACAACAAGATTCAAACATTTGCAAATTCACCACAAATATCCCCTTTACACCATGCTTCCGATTCCTGAGCCCAGTTATGAGCATTTGCACCAAAAATAAATTAGTTCAGAACCTGGAACTTTTTTTCTTAAACCAAACTGGGTCTGCAATTTCTACAGGTTAAAAAGAGAGGAAACATGTAGCAGGTTCTCATTTAAGAGCAGTGAAAATGAACAAACCAAAATAAACTTTAGGATTAGTGCGATTTCAAAAAAGCTGTCAAAAAGTTGAGCCGATGAGATAATTAATTAATTTTGAGTGTTGGCGACACGGTGGTGCACTCGTACCTCATAGCTAGAAGGTCCTGGGTTCGATCCCAACTCCTTTCTGTGTGGAGTTTGCGTGGGTACTCCGGCTTCCTCCCAAAAACATGGTTAGGTGAATTGGTCACTCTGAATTGTCCATAGGCATGAATGTGAGTGTGAATGGTTGTCTGTCTCTATATGTGTCAGCCCTGTGATGAACTAGTGACTCATCCAGGGTGGACCCTGCTTTCGCTCAAGTCAGCTGGGATAGGCTCCAGCACCCCCCCCCAACCCTCACGAGGTTTAAGGGGTAGAAAATGGATGGATAGGTGTGTTTGTGTGCGTGACAGCAAGGGATGGGTGTAAATGAGCAGATGGAGTTGCAGTAAGGATATTTTGTAGATGCTGAGGGCAATGACACTTTGTTATGAGATGGTGTAAATAAGTGTTGTAGTAAAAATAAAAAGTCTTCTTTTCTTCCAGTCTGAACTTACAGCAAATCTGTATTTTTGTACGTCCCATGTTTTTGTTTGTTGACGTGCAGCTTCACACACCTGGACTTACACAGAGTTGTTTCTTCTTGACTGTTTCCTTCACACTAAGTTGTAAAATAAGCATCTCTGTAAGGAGCATGAAAAATGGTGGCATAACCAAACACTGAAATAAATAGCCACCAGGGTAAATGATAAATGGCAGCGGAAATATAGGATTTTGTTATTATGGACCGTGATATGTGAGTGTGTTCGTGTTTGAGATAATGCCTGTACTGCTAGTTAAAGACTGCTCTAAAAACCGAGGAAAGACAGACAGCATTGCTGTTGTGTGGCAGTATATTTTGTCAGGCCTGTTAACAACACTCCCTTGATGATAATAGGTGTCTATCTTTTCATGTCTCTGCCTCTCTATGTATATTTCTGTGTTTAACTATGTCTGTGCATCTCCCTTGCTTTGTCAGACATCTTCAGGAGGCTAATGACACATTGAAGGCGGAGGGAAAGAGACTGAAAGAAGTGGCAGATGAGAAGGAGAGAGACATGGAATGCTTCAAGGTGAACAAGTGCAGAGAGGAAAAGCAATGAACTACAAATATAAAGAGACCAAAGAGAGTAGATCACAAACAGGTTTGTCTTTCATTTTCAAATTATTTGCAGGCCCAGATTCGCGAACAGGGCAGTCGGCAAGACACGAGAATGTGAGTCATCTACGTGTGTGATCGTGTGTGACTATACATATAAATGCATACATTTGTTTGCATCCACCGGCTGAACAGAGTTGGCATTCACTTTTAACAAAAGCGTTGCCCACTGTGTTTCGCTCTTTCACACACAATCTCGCCCAAACAAAGCTGATGATGATAATAACAGCAGGAGTGCCAAGTTGTGAATGAAACACCCCATGGGCCTAGCCACCTGTGTGCACGCCACTGTGAGTGTGTATGTGTGCGTGTTATGTCTCTCCTTCAATCTGAATACGTTATTCATGCTGAGCCTTTAACAATGATTACACTCCAATCAAGGGCCCATCCTCTCCTGCTTGCCACCCCCATGGCTGTCAAATAGCATTCATCACTAGAGAAGAGATATATTTATTATGTTCATTAAGGCAATGAAAATGAATGTGGCACAGATGGGAATGGGTGTAGGATGGAAGTGAGAAAGCAGGGTGTGTGCATGTGGAAGAGGGTGTTTGTGGGGGCACCTGCCTTTCAGCATTACTCCCTATACCCCCAGTTTGACCCCCTGAGGTCTCACTCATTAACAACTGCCCCCCCCATTCCCCTCCCCATCTCACCACATTTTACATACGTACATACACACATCCATGTCGTACCCCTCCCCTTTACGAACCACCCAGCTCTGTTTCCAAAACGGATCAGATTTGTTTTGACTGGGAAGGGCTTCCAATGCTATTCAAAGCTGTCAGTCATTTTAATGATATCATTAAGGGGCCGCGACAGAAAGATGAATCGCTTTTCTTTGTCTTTCCCTCATAATTGGGAATGAGCGAGAGAGAGGGACAGACCGAGAGAGGCAGTTCATATAGATGTATGCATAAGAGGGGTTTGATTGAGTGAATATAATAACATGGAACGAGATAAAAACAGTGAATGAAAGCTTCTTCCATAGTGACTTCCCATCCATTCTCACTTTTTTTCTTTCTCCCGGTTTCTTTATTATGAGGATTCCTAATTTATTTCATTTCATTATTGCAGCACCCCCCCCCCCCCCACACACACCTACCCGAAATGTATGAAATTCAAACATCCATAAGGCAACAGATATGTCATGATATTTTGATGGCATCCCTACACATCGAGTATATAAATCTCATTACCGGTGGCAACAAGGATATCTCCACACTGTCTCTCCAATGTCACTATCACTGACAGCAATCAAGACGCCGTGAAGGTTTTGTCATTAGATATGCCTTTATTAAAGAAATGTATTTTGATTACATGGCCTCCTGTTCCAAAGAAGCCACAATGTCATGGCTGTACATTGTGACGGGTACAGTGTTTTGTACCAGTAAGGTAAGGAGAGGAAGAACAGACATGACGTTAAGCTGATGAATGCAGTACGTTTAAAGACTCATTGACTATTTGTCATTTTTTGTAACAGAAGAATATACATTCTGTGGTGGAAATGAACAATGAAAGACAATCACTTTCACCTGAATTCAAAGTGAAAAGTCTAATCAGATTCCTCGACTAATCTATTGTTCTTTACTTTTTGGTGAATTTGTTGAACATGCACCAAAAAGTGAGTAGACTGCTTTGTTTTCTTGATTGACTGTTATTTTTTGTGTAGCTTATTGATTATTGTATCCATTTATTGATTGTTTGTTGTAATTTTATTCATTTTGTTAATTGATTGCATCAATCAGATTTGCAAAGTAAGTTCAGTCCTCAGATATGTTAGAACTGTTCATTTTGTGGAATATTTTGTTTATTGTTTTTACTAATTTGTGGTTATTTTGGTCTTTTTATTCATTTTGTTCACTAGTTTTTTATGTTGTTCATTCCATTCATGGTTATGTAGAGTTAATCCATTTTGATATGCTTTCTTGTTTGTGTTTATTTTCTGGACTAATTTATCTGCTTTGGGTAGTTTTGGCTCATTTTCTTGACTTTTTTGTATTTTTTCTTGATTATTTTGTTCATTTATTGATTTTTAAAAATTGTTTTGTTCATTTTACTTATTTTGTTAATTTATTGCATCCATTAAAATGGCAAAATAAGTTATATCCTCAGATTTGTTAGAATTTTGTGAAGTATTTTGGCCCTTTTTTTATCAGTTTGTGGAATAGTTTGCTCTTTTTTGTTCATTTTCTTGACTTTCTTCCATCCATTGTATTGAGTTTAGTTCATTTTGATTTGTGTATTTTTTGTTTGTGTTTGCTTTCGTCACTAATCAATCTTTTTTCATTACTTTTTGACAAACTTGTTAATTATGCACCAAAACAGCCTGCTCTTGTTAACTTTTATTTATTTACTCAATGCTGTTTTGTGCGTTT
This sequence comes from Pseudamia nigra, assembly GCA_029823295.1. Taxonomy (NCBI): domain Eukaryota; kingdom Metazoa; phylum Chordata; class Actinopteri; order Kurtiformes; family Apogonidae; genus Pseudamia; species Pseudamia nigra. Next base: position 2,019 of record JAQQAE010004348.1, on the reverse strand, counting down.
TCTTGTTGATTTTGTTCATTTACTGCATCAATCAAAACAAGCAAAATTAATTCAATCCTCAGATTTTTACATCATAGTACCATTTGCATTTAAAAACTATAATGCATCACAACGCATGTGGTTTTCTTCCGGCGACTGGACTGGTTATTTGGATTGAAGACGTTTCGCTGCCTACCCAGGAAGCTTCTTCAGTTCTAAATGGTCTAATGTGGAAATCCAGAATTTATACTCCGTGGCTCAGGACTCTACCCTTTCATCCCAAGGGGGGTTAGTTTCACTTGGGCCCAGGTAGCGAAACGTCTTCCACATAACCAGTCCAGTTGCCAGAAGAAGATCACATGCCTCGGATAAAATGACCTGGATGACTGAGAACCCTCACAGACATAAAAATCTATGATGTTTTTTGCTGTAGAAATTGAGATCATTGTAGCTTAACTGTCCAAAATTTAGTCTTCAGTTTAGTTAAAAATAGACACCATATAATAACGACATTAGGGGAGACAATGCATTCTTTATGCATGTTTTCATAGAATCCAGCATTTGTCCATAAAGTCCTCAAAGCCGTATTTGATATTTCATTTCATTTTGATCATAGATAGAACACTAACGAAAGAAAAACTCTCAGCATAAGTCACAAATATACTCTGTGTTCATAATTATATTCTAACCTGAAATTAAATAAATGGTTTGGTGTGAACTCCTGAAACCCGAAAACATCTCTGCTACGCTTTGAGAATGTTGAAATGAGAGCGCACATTGAAATGCACGGTGCAGTGGGAAGCAGAGATTGATGCTGTTTGCTGTCGGCACCACTGACTCAGTGACTGTCTGACACGAGCCATCTGGGGCGCTCATTAAGCATTAGGCTTCATCAGTCGCACCACTAACGATGTGTCTCCAATTAAGAGAAGCCAGTGATCACAGCAGAGGATTTGTACAAACAGAGAACTGAAATGACAACGAAACAGAAAGCGGAGATAAGAAAGAAACTGTGCGAGGAGAGAGTCAAGCCTCGCATAAAATTTACAGCAATATGAGAGCAGTAAATAAGAAAGATGAGAGCGAGATTGGAGGAAAAGAGAAGCCATGTAGTTTATTGCCTGGTTTAGAGAGCATGGCATCTTGGCTTTGACACTAATGACTGTAATTATACACACGCTGATTGGGTTAGGCCGCTAATTACACACATCCCCGTTTGCGTGTAAACACAGGAACACATGTTTACACAGGCGTCATGCCAAGCACTCAGCGCATCGCTGCCTTCTAACATCAGGAGCATAAATCTCACACAGTTGTCTCAGCAGTGGTGATGTTTCATGATGTGCTGAAGACCACATTACCATCTAGGAAAGAGTTTAAATCACGGGAGGAATCTGTGATGATGCTCCGCTTTGGGTTTTATGAACTTGGCTACAGAGGTGGGTAGTATGCAAGTACATTTACATGTACTTAAGTAGTTTTTCCCATACTTCTGAGAGTAGGTGCCACAGCTTCAAATGCTCTGTCACCTTTAGTTTTCAGCCTGGTCTGTAGCACAGCTAGCAGACCCTAATCAGACCACCTCAGGGTCCTGTTGGTGACGTACAGGTTTAAAAGCTCATATACTGTATATAGGACAGGCCTGTCCATGCAGGGCTCTGAAAGTCAGAACCAGGATTTTAAACTGGACCTGGAATGGACAGGGAGCCAATGCAATGAAATTAAACGCCGGATGACATGAGCACGTTTACAAGACCTTGTCAGAAGCCTTGCAGGAGTGTTCTGGATGAGCTGCAGATGATCCATGGAGGTTTTACTGAGACAGGTGAACAAAGAGTTGATGCATTAATAATCATCTCTAACTCAGCCTGTGACACAATACTACTCAATTTGGCAATATTTCTTAGATGATAAAAACAAGAACGCACAAGAGATTTAACATGATTTAACTAAAGAATCAAGGAAATTACCGTAATTTCCGCACTATAAACCGCACCTGATTATAAGCCTCACTGTCCAAAAATGTCACATTTTTAATTT
>JAQQAE010004347.1:0-18906 GCA_029823295.1 Pseudamia nigra | reverse complement strand
TGACACTTCACATCATCAACATAAAATAGCTGTACAGACTGACCCAACATAAAATAGCTGTACAGACTGACCCAACACAAAATGTACATTAATGACTTGAGTCGGAACGCATTTAGTCAAGCCAAGTGTGACTTTGTATTTGGGTGAACTGGCCCTTTAAGTCTGTAAAGCACACTGACAGTGAGCTCAAAGTCCGCTTTCTCTTTTTCCAGTTTTCCTGTCACATAATACTGACTAACCTGTCCAAGAGGATATTTCACACATATGTTCATTAACAGAAAATATGTCCTTTTTATCAGCAGAAATATGTCCTCAAAAAGGAAAATGGATCACCTTGAGAGAACAGCAAACAACTACAGACATAAAGTAAGTTGATAGCTGGATCCATTTAAACAGGTTTTAAACCGAACCATCACATCTTTCCTCAATTCATGTTTGTTTTGTGACACAGGGTCTGTATCCAGCTGAAGTATGTGGCATGATAAATGAGTCGGAGACAGTGAAACGACTGAGAATAGCTGTACACCCAGACTTCAGCTTCAAAGCAGGACAGTGGTGAGTACATTACATTTTTCTGAAATAGTCTTATCTTCACTAATTGTATGCACAAAATGTTGTGATTTTAAAAAAGCCACATATTAAACCAGATATTCGCATAGCTAACAAAAAGGAATATTCCACTTATAATGTTGTTCTTGTGCAGGCATAACATGATTAAAAATATGGTGGTTTCACAGTTTTCCACCAGTGGCAGATATAATCCATTCATCGATTTTGTACTGTACCTTTTAATCCTCGCAAGGGTCGGGGGTGATGCTGGAGTTTATCCCAGCTGACTTGGGGTGAAGGCAGGGTACACCTTGGATGAGTTGCCAGTTCATATACAGTTCAAATATAATGTACAACCCAACGACTTAAAAAATTAAAGCGTTTTCAGCAGTTTTAAAAATGGAGGAATACCTGTGTATTTACTAATAAACACAAAATATTAAATACCAGTATGTTGTGTTCATACTGTTTACATTGAAATTCAAATTAAAGTACAGTTTTAAGATGCACCATTATTTTTTAAATTAGCATTAGCGGGTGTCCATAGAATCTTCAAACTGGGGTAATATCAGCATACCCCATATGAGTTTGCTTCCTTTGAAAACATGCTTAATTCAGAATATCCAAATAGACTATGACTATGTGAATATGTGAATGCAAATGTAAATGTAAACTGCAGAATCCCACAAATAAGACTTTGTCTGATAGTGGTGAGTGTTGTAAAGGGATTTTTATTCATTCATAACATTTGGGTGTAGTGAAAGTAGCATAAGTAACACAACTAGTTTTCCTAATTTAATAAGGTGATGTAGACATTTAGCAGGTGTTGACAGAAACAGTTGTGCTTTTCAAATTAACATTCTTGTCTTTTCATAATGCCTGCAGTACTTATATGTTCCGCAAGGAGGAGCCATTGTTATAAATTTAGACTTGATATTTTTTTTAACCCAAACTAGAAACCAAGTAACGATGCACTGTGGAAAAACTATGTGAAAATTTTAAAAGCTTGTTTCCTCATAGGTTTGTGTTTGTAGCGTGCTTGTTAATTCTTTTACATTGTGGAATCATTTAACTCTAAAGGCTTTGTTAGTATTGAAACAGTTTTTTGTTTTTGCAAGCAACCATATGAAATAAACTTGTACAATTATTAAATCTCTCTTTTAATCACAGTAGAAAATAAAGCCTTTCACAAAACATCCTTCACTGTGTCTGTCGGTGTGCAATGCCAGCATTAGTTAGTGTGCATGCTGGATATGTACACATGCCCATACTGTAGGTGGGCGGTGGTGTGATATAAAACCGGCAGCCAGTTGCCCTGCGGCATTGGTAATGAATGTAAATGGATGGAAATCTTTCAGTTTGAGTGTTTCTCAGAGACAAGGCCTGTTAAGTCGTTCATCTCCAGGTGGGAGAGGAGGTGGAGAAGAAGAAGAGGTGGGTGGAACATATGTGCTCGTCTTCACAGCAGTTCCATATTTATGATGCGTTGGAGGGTTGTGGAGTCAGTGTTTGTCTCTTTATAACAGTGGGTCATTGTTTTTCATGGAGGATGAGTCCGACTGTGAGCTTTTGTGTTTTTTTTCTCTGACTGTGCTGTTGATAGACAGCTTGGCCACAATGTGTGCAAAACTTACACACAACACTTTGAAAAACACCAAGTAGCAGGCAACTTTACATCTGTGTGCTTTTGTTCTCCTTGGGTTCCAGAATCAGCTGCTCTCTATGCTGAGGTTCAAGGGCACCAGGCTACATTCATTCAGGACTTAACCTGTAGATCAGCTATTTGTTTTTACTTATTGTTTAGAAATCAAGTGTGTCAGCCATATTTCTGCCCTGAATAACATAATGAGTCACATGCATCGTTCTGGTTACAGCTCAGACAAAAAATATATATTGCAATGACTACATTTAAGTTTGGACACACCTTCTCCTTCAGTGGCTTTTTTTAATTTTTAAAATTTTCAGCAATGTACACTAATACCGAAGACCTCTAAACTGTGAAAGAACACAACTGGACTTGCGTACAGTAGTAGACAAAAAAGTGTTCAACAACTCAGAACATATTTTATATTTTAGACTGTCCAAAGTAGCCACATTTAGACTGCTTTACACACTCATGGCATTCACAAGGTAGTCACATCACAGGTGAGCCTTGTTAAGAGCAAATGTGGGTAGTACTCCATTTACTCCTTTACTTGAGTAGCATTTTCAAATAAGTCTACTTCTGAGAGTAGTTGTTTTGTACAATACATTTTACTCTTACTCAGTTACATTTGTGCTGAAAAGAGTGTACTTCTACTACCGTACATAGATACATTTGGTTCCAGACCAAGATCAGTGCTAGTGTTGCAATTAAAAAAAAAAAAAATGTGAACAAAAACAGTCAAGAGAGCTGAACAAAATACTGAGGACATAGAACAAAACAAGCCACGAGAAGAGAAGAAGATAATAACATTAACATAAATGAACAATATAATTGGAAAATTGAACAAAAAACACAGTAACACAAATAACAAACAAAATGAGCCAAAATAATCAAGTGACTTAACAGAAATTAACAAAATAATCAACAAAGAATAATCAAAACATAATATGCAAAAAAAATGAGTGAAAGTGAACAAATGGTGCCACAACATTGGTTAAAAATTGTTAAACTCAAGTCAACAAAATTAGTGGCAAAATGAGCAAAATAGTGAAATAAACCAAAATGACCAAAAATAGCCATGTGAATGCAATGTAGTAGGCTGTAATAAATTCCACATTATGAAATTACTCAGTAGTTCAGTAGTTTTTTATAAGATACTCTTACTTTCACTCAAGTACTTGTTTTTGAGTACTTCTACTTGAGTCACTATGATTATAAAGTAACAATACTTTACCTGAGTACTGTTTCCTTTTACCTAACACTGGTTAAGAGTTAATTTGTACCATTTCTTGTTTTCTTTCTTCAGCACAATAATGTTCAAATAATACTCATGAGCGTATGGTACCACGGTTCCAACTCTGCTTTTATGCAGACACTGGGGTTTCATTAATCAAGCAAACTTTACACACTTCTAGGAATTGGTTGCACCAAGTTTCAAGGCTTGATCAACCTCCATTGGTGCAGTACCGTTTTAAGTTGTTAACCCATTACATGTTCCCTGAAAAAGGCCTTTTTGTATAATTTTGAAATGTACATTATTTTTCAGTTTTCGGTAACCTTAACTTTTTTAACCTCTGGCAATTCAGCACTTGCCTTTGTACCATTTCAAGAAATTCATTGGACTTGAACTGCTTGAATTTCAGTAAAAAACTGGAAAAAAATCTAAAACTTTAGACGGGCAGCATATGTCCATCCGGTCAACGCAGAAACAAAATAATACAGACAAAGCATTCAGCTAATTTTGCACTGTGACATTTAAAATGAACTGAAAGTGTAGTGTATAAGGAGAGAAGCTAAAAACTGCAAAGAAGCAAAAAAAAAAAAGGCAAAAATTCATCTTTTTAGGAACACATCATCAGCCATGGTGCTCTTTTCTCGACCTTTATCTCACTGTTAATTAGCAAACTCTGTAACGTTTCACCAGCACTCACTAACACTGACTAGAAGTCTTCTCTTGTATTGGTCTTTTAAAATTTAAACTCCCCTGTAGAGTCTCACAATACATTATTTTAAAATTCTAAAGCAGTCATGGATGCTACACAATGTATTTAAAGAAAACACCGGGGCATCATTGGACTATAGAACTAGTTTCCTAAAAAAGACATATTTTACAAAGGTGAAACATGTCACAGTGTAAAAGCAGACAAGAAAGTTGAGAACAACATGGTCCATTTTAGAGTGTTTTTGTGCCACATGGGATTCTCTGGCACCCTGTCCCTTTTCTCCTCTTCTACTAGAAGCAGTGAATGCGATCTCAAATTATAAAGAATTCTTTTCATATTACAGTGACCCAAGTAAACACCAAACCCATTTTTCAGTTCAGAACATTCTGACATTAAGCAGCAATTTTCTTTTTTTTTTTTAGATCCACAAATCAGGAGGAAATGGAGTTTGCAGAGTCCTGTCACTGTCGCAGCTGCACAGTTTTGTAAAATCTCATAACCCAAAACTCATCCAACAAAGCTAAAAAAAAATAACCTGAAAATACAGCACAAGGTAATTATGACAAAATAATGTTAGTAAAAATAATCACATGTTGAAATCATTTTATTACCACAAAGGGATTACTATTGGAAACAAAATAGGATGGAAAAATTAGATGTTTAAAATATATTACAGTACAATACATGACTATTTAAAGGTTCCATACTGTGAAAAATCAACTTCATTGGGTTATGAGATTTCTCTAAAGTCTAATGTAAAATAAAAGCTGTGAAAATCTGAAACCTGCTCAGTTCTACCACCCCTAAGAAATCCACATGATAAAATGAACAGGAGAAACAAGCTGTTTCTAAAATGAAATTTTGGACATCACAAATCATAATCAATCATAGTCCAGACACAATGCATTAGTCCCATACCCACGAGGGAGGAGACTTCTAAAATGTTTACATTTTCAGGTTAAATTTTAAAGCATCATGAATTGCAATCAGTCATACATAAGTTAAAATTGGCCCCACCCCCATGAGGAAGTACCAGCATTCCGGATTTATTTTCCAGAAAATTGTCCATGAAAATGTCATTAATGTGTGTTTATAGTGCCCTTTTGTCAGAATATGATCTCAGGTCTCTTCTTCCATTACCTTCTGTTCGACCAATCAGAGCATTTTCTGATTACGTAAATGTTGGTGGGCACAACACTTTTCAATATCGTTGGTGGGTGAGGTCATCAAAAAAAAACAAGAAACATGACATCACCACACTATTTTGTCAACACCCTTGCAGAAGACTTTAACAGACTCATAGAAGTGCTGCAAATATAAATTTAAGTGTAAAGATTTTGGACCTTTCAAGTGGAGCCCTGCAATACTGCAACATTTCAAAACAATAAGTCCATATGTAGCAATGTTATGGCTTTAAGTCTGATTAATTCATTTTCTGTGCCCGTGTGTTTGTATTCTCTATGCAGGGTGGATTTCTTCATCCCCGGTGTGGAGAAGGTGGGGGGTTTCTCCATGTGCTCGAGTCCGGGTTTACTGCAAAGAGAGGGCGTTGTCGAATTAGCCGTCAAATACACCAAACACCCTCCAGCACACTGGGTTCACACCATGGTGAGTGGGCAAACTGTGTACTGTATTTATTTCTGGTTTACTTGACAAAGGCATAGGTGGAGTTAACAGTGTGAAGCTAGACAAGTCACAATTAAATATCCTCATGTTAAGTTTTAACTCCATGTGGCAACTTTAAAAATTACCACATGGAGTTGCTCTAGTCTGTCTGCTGCTCCATAATATCATAACATTACAGAACATCCTTCATTAGTGCCATCATCCCTCTGTACAAAACTACAACTGGCCATACACCAGATGACTTTTCAAATTAGTTCAGTGTTTTAGACTATGACACTAAAATTCTGATAGGTTTGGTGGAGACTGGGCTACTGTTGTCTGAACTGTTGGTGTAAGGTGGTTATGAAACTCCTTTTTATATCCTCCACATGTTAACATGTGGTTTTAGATTTGTCAACAAGCAACATATGTGCTTTGTCAGCACCCAACAGGACCCGCAATTGTCATAAATGAAGTGCCCAATGAAAAATGTTGGATTTAATCATAAATCTATCCCCAGAATCCAATTTTGTTTGTCCTGTCTGTGGAGAAATGATGCTAGGGCTGCAGACTGATAATAATGATGAACAGACTATAGTTTATTGGTGGATATTTTTTGCTTTGTTTGGCTCTGTTTTCTTCATCCTCTGCAGTTGATGGATTAAAGTAGTTTTGGTGTTATCAATAGGTCATTTAAATAAATCATTACATCTGCAGTAATTTAGACTTTTCTTCTCTGGAGTTCAGAGCTCAAATCTAAAATGATGCAAATGTTGAATTTTATTCATTTAATCTCAATTGTGATGGTCTAATCTGACTGACATCTGGAGATTAAGCTTAAACTGACTCATAAAAAAATTCCAGTTGCAGTGTTATTAATGAATCTGCAAGATTTGTAAGTCTAAGTCACTGGTTGGAAACACACTTGGCTTTAAAAAGTCTGTATTTTGTTTTTTCTTTTTTGTGCTCAAGGAGCCATGAATTTCCCAAGGGTATTTAAAGAGGGGTGACTTTAAACATTTAAGTACTACCGTATTTTCCGGATTACACGTCGCATTTTTTTGCACAGTCTGGCTAGGGGAGTGACAAATGTATTAAAATATTTCAAGTATTGGGTGTTTGTCACACTGACAGCCGCTAGACGTAGCTCTAGGCTTGTGTGCCTGCATCTGCCGCATCTGTATTACTGACAATTTAAAATGTAGACATTACCGGTAACAACCATACCTGCCGTCAGCTTAACACCGAACATGTCGGTGCCGTCACTTACCCGGTGAGCCGGGGAGGCGAGCCGCAAGCTCTCGCTTGTGCCTCGACCAGTTGGGGTTACTGGACAGAGGAGAAACAAAATAAGAGTCGAGATAGAGCAACAAACAACACAGACACTGAACAACTTCTACAATCTATGGACCAGTCCACAACCAGTAACCACATGACAAGGACATCTAGAGACCTGTATGACTGATAGTGAGAGAGGCAACAGAGGAGGGAGGGGCACAGAACTAAAGGGAAGACAAAGTTAGTACCACAATAAAAATGACATGGAAATAAGTGCAGATGGAGAGAGAATGAGATAGAAGTAAGGAGAGAGAGAGAGAGAGAGAGAGAAGCCTGGTGCATCACAGTCCCCCAACAGCCCTAGGACTATGCAGCAAAACTAAGGGAGGGTTAAGGGTCACCTGACCTAGCCCTAAATATATGCTTTGTCAAAAGGGAAAGTTTAAGCCTAATTTTAAAGGTACAGAATGTGTCTGTATCCCGGACCCAGACTGGGAGTTGATTCCACAGGAGAGGAGCTTGGTAACTGAAGGCTCTACTTCCCAGTCTAGTTTTAGAGATTTGAGGAACCGCAAGTAGACCTGCACTCTGAGAGTGAAGAGTTAGGATTGGTTTATAGGGAACAATAAGGTGTTTGATATGGGATGGAACCTTATTGTTTAGAGCTTTGTATGTTTAGAGGAGGATTTTAAATTCTATTCTCAACTTCACAGGTAGCCAATTTAGAGAAGCCAGTACTGGAGAAATATTATCTCTCTTTCTGACTCCAGTTAAAATTTGTGATGCAGCATTTTGGATCAACTGGAGGTTTTTTTATACAGTTATTTGTGCATCCTACCAATAGTGAGTTACCATAATTCAGCACAGATGTAACAAATGCATGTACTAGTTTTTCTGCATCACCTTGGGACAGGACATTCCTAATTTTGGCAACATTATAGAGATGAAAGAAGGCTGTTCTTGATATTTGTTTTATATGAGAACTGAAGGATAATTCCTGATCCACAATCACTCCCAGCTTCCTCACAGCTGCACTAGTTTCCACTGAATTGTTGTCTAGATTAAGGAAGTCTTTAGGGAGTGTACTCCCTTGAAAACTTCTGCACATAACTCTTCTTAGATGAGCAAGCTTTGTACAGTACCTTATTTCTAAAGGAGAGCCCAGCCATCCACCAGAGCGAATGCATTTCAACATTTTGTATCTGCAGGTGAGGGTAGGGCTGTACATTGACCAGTTAATTGAGAGCTTCACCTTTTAGCTCAGCTACCTCGGGAAGACAACGGACCGGTAGAGAGTGGGCATTCCGCTCTTTTCTAGCTGACTACCATGTCCTCAGATTTGGAGGTGCTGATTTTCATCCTGGCCCCTTCACACACTGCAACCTGCTCCAGTACACGCTGGAGGTCACAGTTCAGTGAACCCAACAGGACAGCATCAACCACAAAAAGAAGAGATGAGATACTGAGGCCACTAAAGTGAGCTTTATTTATTTTCTAGGAAAGACAAATATGTCAGGCATCAAACCTTACTGTATGTTCTAAACCTGTGCTTAAACCTTTCTCTTTTCCTATATTTTGCTGCATTTTATAAGTTCTGCCTTTCTACATTTCATAAACGTATTATGAAGTGTTTAGTCAGTCAAGGTCATGCTCCAAAGTGTTTTTTTGTATTTTTGTGAGTAGCACCATGAATGTGAACAGTGTCTCCTTCCACTGTCTCTTTATACATGTTTGTTTGCGCTGTCTGTTTGAAGACGAGCCCTAATACACAACTCTGAGCGACTACAGTGAGTAAATAAGTAGCAGAAAGCAGTGCGATGTGTTTGAGTGTTCTGAGACTTGCAGCTTTCAGCCGTGGGATCGTTTGATGATCCTTTTATCTGATGCTGTGTTCTGACTCCTCTCTGAGCAGGAGTAGTGTTGGGGCTGTGATAGCAGATTAAGGGTACGTGTAATATTTTGTGTACATGAGCTCACGTGGGTACAAAAGCAGATGAAGGCATATTTACTGAGCCTTTCCAATTCAAAAGACTTTTCACTATGCAACTTGTGAAGTTGTTTTCACCCACCCCACCGTGTAGGTTTTTGTACATGTAGATTTTTTTGTTTGTTTCCAGGGATACAGTATTTTTTACATTTCAGCTGCTGTGCATAAATCCAAGCCTGTCTGTCCATGTGAAACTTAGCTCAATGCAACCTGCAACCACGACCCTCTCATGAAGTTCCTGTCTCTGCTTCCCCTCAGTGTACGTTGGGTTCCCGGGTAGACATGCGTGTCGGTGGCGACTTCTTCTTTGACCCTTTGCCCTCAGAGCCCTCTGTGGATTTGCTGCTGGTAGCCGGTGGTGTAGGGATCAACCCTCTATACTCCATTCTCTTGCATACAACTGACCTGCTACGCATTAACCAGGCCTCTGGTCGGTGGGATTACAACATTGGATGTGTCCACATATGTCATAGTGCCAAAAACATCCAGGAGTTGCTTTTCAAGGTTTGTTCTTGAGTTTTTCAGAGATCACTAAATTTGCAGTCCGTTGTTGAAATTTTTAATCTCCAGTGTCTCTGTGTCCAGTTGTTTTAAAGGTATTCAGGTCCTATGTTTAACTACATCACCAGTTAAAATTGTTTCTATTTTTGTTATTTTGAACATTGGACATTAATACTGCAGAAATCCAAACTGTGAAAGAACACACATGGAATTATGTAGTAAACAAAAAGTCTTAAACCACCCAGACCACGTTTTGTGTTATAGATTGTCCACAGTAGGCACATTAAACTTTGATGCCAGCATTCAACTGTAGTCACCTGGAATAGTTTTCAATTCCCAGGTGTCTTGTCAAAAGTTAATTTGTGCCACATCTTTCCTTCTTAATGTGATTTATCCCATTAGTTGTCTTGTGTGAGGAAGGTTGGATACAGAGTCAATAACCCTATTAGTGCTACTGCAGCTACTGTATAAATCCATCCTATGGCAAGAAGAGAAGTCATCCATCATGACTTTTAAGAAATGAATCAGTCATTTCAAAGAATCTAAAGAACTTTGAATGTGTCCCTAAGTGTATTCACCAAAGTCATCAAATGCTGTGATGAAACTGGTTCTCATGAGGACTGTCCTGGGAAACGACCTCCAGGAGCTATCTTTACTGCAGAAGAGCTTTATTAGAAATGCCAGCCAAAAACCAGAGACAGTCCTCATGAGAGTCAGTTTCATCATAGTGTTTGGTGGCTTCGGAGATCGCACTTGTTATATGTTGTGCTTTCATTATTTGATGTTATTTTTAGTGGGTCTTTATGTTGTGATGTACATCATTTGGATTGGCTCTGTTGTTTTTAAATGTGCTGTAGAAATATACTTGACCTTGACTTTGGAGACACATTGAGTTCTTAAAACTTTTCAGACTTACTGACCTTCATTTCTTAAAGTGATAATGGACTGTCTTTTCTCTTGACTTAACTCTTTCTTGCCACAATATGGATTTGTACAGTAGTTGTAGTAGCACTAATAGGGCTATTAACTCTGTAACCACCCCTCCTCTGCACTAGACAACAAACTATAGCTTAACTAGACACACCTTGAAATTGAAAACCATTCCAGGTGTCTGCCTCATGAATCTGACTAAAGAATGCAAAGCTAAGTGTTGCTATTTAGGACAATGTAAAATATAAAGCATGTTCTGGGTTGTTGAACACTTTTTGCTCACTACAAAATTCTGTACATGTTCTTTCAGAGTTTGAATGTCTTCAGTGTCAATGTACAAGGTTTAGCATGAAAAACACATTTAAAAAAACACTGAAAGAGAAGGTGTGTCCAATCTTTGAATGGTAGTGTAATTTGCAGTAAAGACACCACAAGTAAGCATCCATGGAACATCCTAAAGTGCACAAGACTACACAGCAAAAGATGAAAATGTACAGTACTGGTTAGGTCCTTTTGATGTGTCATGACTTGTCTTACCATGACCTTTGATGTTGGGCAGCCAAAATTCAATCATTCCTTTTCACTGTTATTAGAAACTTGCTCAAAAATGAAATTGGATTCTTATGAATGTTAGGCTGATTTAAAAAAAAAAAACTTTGAGACAAACATCTAAAAAGAATTATTTCCTGTGTGGAAATAAGTGTTCTATCTTAAAAGTTTAATTTATTATCCTTTGTTTCAAACCTTATTAAATTTAACAAGTAGAGTGCTCAGATAAATGTGGTCAAATAGAAAGCGCAACATTTACCTGAGAGATGTATAAAATGGAGATGTTCAAACTGCAACTTCCCTCAAAAATTGTACTTGGGTAAAGGTTAGTGCTGTCATTAGATGGAGACAGAGTTTAATATAAATTGTGTTTATTTCCTGTTCCTCAGCGCTCCATCATGGAGGTATGTCACGAGTTCCCTGACAAGTTCTCCTGTGATTTCCACGTTACACAACAGAACAAAGATGTTGACCAACACCTCCAGCCATTTGTCAACCGTAAGTAATACCATAGTGATACTCGTGTACACTTGGGAGTGAGGTTAGCAGGGATGATTGAGTGACTGTCACATTTAAACCACAGTCTGTCTTTGTTGATTTATGTGTCATCATGTAGATCAGACAATCTGAGCTCCACACTGACTCAGAGGGCCACCGCTTGCTGGGATTAATAGGTTTTTCTTTTGTCTGCAGGTGGGAGAATCACACCAGAGGAGCTGCAGACTCACGTCAATCCAGAGAGGACTTTGTGTTACCTGTGTGGGCCCCCACCCATGATTGAAGCCATTTCAAAAACCCTCAGGGACTTTGGCCTGCCAAAGGACAGGATCCTCTTTGAGAAGTGGTGGTAGAGCCGCTCACAGGACAGTTCTCAGAAATTCTTGGTTCGTGATGCCTTTTGTGGTCCTCAGGGAGGATATACAGGGTGTGGCAAGAATGGAAAGCAACTGAAATATTCCAACAATGTGGATATTAATGTCAGTGCTCAAATTCCACCTTCAGTCCCTCCTGTTGTAACCTGTGACTGATCCATAATGCACCGTTGTGACCGCCCACTCCTCAGCAGCTGACTCACAAAGGCAACAGAGGATTTTTATACAGTTTATAATAAAAAAACAAAGATTCCTAAGACTGTAAAACCACTCAGTTTGAGTAATGATCTTCAGCCAAACATTACAACAAATTTGAAACTCCAGTGTTCCCTACATGTGTGTTACTGACACAAATGTTACACAGCTTCTAGTCCAATCCCATTTCCAGCCTCAGTGTGCATGACTGATGTGCTGCATCAGCATTTTATCAAGTATTGTTTTATTTGAACCATTATTTTATTTTTTTCACTGAACTGTGTGCATATCTTGCAGACATCTCTTAAAGAACATGCTGCTGTTAGTGAATCAGAGCAAACGTCACAGTCTGTCATTTTATACTTATTATACACTACCAGTCAAAGTTTGGACACGTCTGCTTCAGTGGTTTTTCTTTTATTTTTTTATTACACTGATATTTAAGACATCCAAACCTAAATAAAGTGTGTAATTATATAGTAAACAAAAAAAGTTTAATAACCCACTACATGTTTTATGTTTTAGATTGTGATGCCCAGAGGAGACACCCCTAGATTTGATGACAGCTTTGCATTCACTCAACAATTCACAAGGTGGTTTTCAGTTCACAGGTTTGCCTTGTCGAGAATTAATTTGTGCCATTTCTTTCCTTCTTAATATGCTTGAGATGATCAATTGTCTTGTGCAGAGGAAGGGTGGGCATAGAGTTAACAGCCCTATTAGTTCTACTACAACTACTGTACAAATCCATATTTTGGAAAAAAAACTAAGTAAAGAGAAAAGACAGTCCATCATCATCTTTAAGAAATGAAGGTCAGCCCCTATGTGTCAAATGGTATGTGATGTGTTATAAATTGCTGGTGTCTGAGGCTGGTAATTCTGACAAACTTATCCTCTGCAGCAGATGTGGCTCTTGATCTTCCTGTCTTGGGATGGCCCTCATAATGGACAATTTCATCAAAGTGTTTGATGTGTTGTCCTTAGGGACAAACTTCTTGGGATTTTGCAGATTGACTGACCTTTATTTTTAGTAACAAGTGTTTCTTGCCATAGAATGGATTTGTACAGTAATTGTAGTAGCATTAATAGGACTATTGACATCACCATTCATCTGCACTTTAAAAAGGCACAAATGAACGCTTGACAAGGCATACCTATGATTTGAAAACCATTCTGGGTGATTACTTCATGAATCTGATAAAAGTGCGACGCTGTCACCAAAGTTAAATGTGTCTACTTTGGACATCACAATCTAAAATATAAAACATGTTCTGTGTTAAACACTTTTTTATTTACTGCATAAGTACATACATGTTCTTTTACAGTTTAGATGTCTTCAGTATAAATGTACAATGCTGAACAATCACTGAAAGAGATTTGTCCAAACTTTTGACAGGTAGCGTAGGTTTTTACTGAGTGACTCCTTTTTTCATCATATCAGAATACCACTAAGTATGTTATTTATACTTAATGAGTCATAACTATTTTTGCAGAATGTAAGGTTCTACCATTAGACTGATGATGACGAGTTATATTGCAGTGACTGTTTTTCTCCTTTTCCTAATATGCAAACTTTACACCATTGAGTGTATTTTCACACATACTGAAGCGTTTTCCCTGTCTGTTGTAGTCACTGTTACATGGATACAGTCTTCCTCTCACATACACATTCACATGCTACATAAACGGTTTCTCATCCCAGGGTGGAGAGAGTATCCCATGGTGCACTGTAATGGAACCTCCAGGTGGTCTCTGATTGGCTTGGATCTTTGAATATCCCTCGGAGATAGATGCAAGTTTCTCCTCGTCGGCTCTCAGTGGGGGTTACACTCATTTTTGAGTTGGTGCTGCGTTGCTTCCTCTTCAGAGGAAAAATGTTTTTGCCAGGAATGGGAGATTTGAAGGAAATAAAGGAAATTGAATCAATCCCTTTTAAACACTTTTATTGACCTCTGCTTTTTTAGAAAGACTTACATGTCACACTACTTACATACAACACAGGTGGCCCAGGAAATGGGTAATAAATAGGTGATTTCTTGCATCTTGTCGAGAGGAGCCCCTTTCAGGATTGGTTTGTTCAAATTATAAAAAGGAATATTTTCAGGTTTTGCTTGAGCGTTATCTAGCCATGCAGATACCTTTGGGTCTATGTGCCAGGAAGTTTTTGATAAATCTTAAGTAAGTAACCTTGCAATTAATTGGAGATTAAAAAAGAGTTACCCTGTGGTGCTTAAAGATTTAACAAAGGTAAATTCAAGGTTCTGATGTGTTTACATTTGAAAAGTCCAGACTCAGGGTCTAACAAGCTTTCAGACAATATTTGACATTTGAGTCCAATGCTGGAGGGTTATGTAAATAAATGGTTTTCATGTATATTGTACTCTATGCATGCTATTATGTTGTGATTTAATTAAGAAAACATCGTAATGAGGCTGTTGCTCATCTATGAGTCAATAAATACTGATACATGTTGTGGCCAAGAGGCAGCTGTAGGAGTAGTGTACGATTACTCTGACCTGTGACTCACACTGCACTGAACACCTGCTGCAAACACCTTGAAAACCATTTCTTTCAGGAAACAGCACAGGGGCAGTAGTTTGGAAATTAAATATTTTTCATAATGTATTTTTTCCATTCTTGGTCTCCAGAGAAAAGTCAGTATGAAATCTGTAATGGCGTAATACCGATCATGGCCACCAGAGGGCTCCAAATAGACCTGTTTTAACAGTTTCCTCTAAAAGTCCACTTTGCCGATCTGCCACTATGTGGACCCTCTCATAAGTGTTTTGGTCGTTATTGTTCAGTTAACAATTTGCAAGGCATTGTTGGCGTTTTAGAAAGTTTAAATTTTACTTTTCACTGTCAGTAAGCTAGCATTTAGACCAACCATCACCCTTCACACTCCAGCAACTTCACCATTGTATCCAAATATGGACATTTCCAGCTGCAAAAACCCAAAATGCAATGTCCTAACTTAAGACTTTTTTTCAGAAACACAAATATGCTTGTTTAAAACATTGTCATCCTGGAACAGTCTAAAAACTAATTTCACATATACCCGTAATGTATAGGAACAAATCAGGATAATATGATACAGTCAACACTTTTTAAAGACACTGATTACTTGGTGTACAGTAGTTCCAGTACAAACAGAATAAAACATTTTTGCTTTCATTACACTTGTGTTTATCTCCAAATCTGGGCAAGTACTCCTCAACGCTACACACGACTCGAGTAGTGCTTGGACAAAGTGAGAGAATTCCTCTTTAACCTTAAGGTAACAGATCAGTGCATGGTCCCAGATATGTCCCCCTCCTAATTGTACATTTACATATAAAAATACAGTGAAACCAGTGTTCATTTTCTGTCCACTTATTAGAATGCAGTAAAATACAACAGACAAAAATAATAATGCTTAAGGCTTGGACTGGAGACTTGCTCTACTGTATGGTGTTGTCTTGTACAGTTTCAGTTTATATAGAAAACACATCATTTAGTAACACTGACCCAAAGCAGCGAACTGCACAACATTTTCCCATTCAATGAGCTACAACTTCAAAGACTCACAAGAGTATTACTGCCCTAAACAGAGCATAGTGAAGCTTTAGTAATAGTACATAATATAGATATCATATATGACCAAGTACAACCCTAGGTCCAAAAAAATGAGTCACAGTGTAAAATGTATAATGATGATTTGCAAAACTCTGAAACCCCGTATTTAAGAAAACAGTGGTCAAGTTGTAAAATTCTTTTTCACAGTTAATGAGGTTAACTGGTAGCAGGTTAGTCAAATGACTAGGTATAAAAGGAGTGGAGTTCACCATGCTGTCAAAGACTACACTGGCAGACAGTGCATCAGTTTAGGAATGTTTCTCAGCATGAAATTGGAAAGAATTTGGGGGTTTTATTTTCTACAGTTCATAATAACAGTATAAGGGACAAGGCTGAAAACCAATACTGGGTGTGCCCCTGGGGCCCTCAAATGGCACCGCATTAAAAACAAATATTATTCTGTGGTGGACATCACTGCATGGGCTCAGGGCACTTCTAAAAACTGCTGTCTTTGATTTCATTGCTGCATCCACAGATTACAGTTGAAACTCTACCCTGCAAAGCGGAAACCCAATATAAACCAGATCCAGAAACACTGCTGCCTTCTGTGGGCCTGAGGTCATTTAAGATGGACTGAGGCAAAGTGGCAACTTGTCCTGTGGTCTGACCTGTCAAAATTTGACATTCTTTTTAGAAACCAGGGCTAAAGAGCCAAGAGACCGTTCAGCCTGCTATGAGCGCTTGATTCAAAAGCCCGCACCTGTTGATGGTATGGGGATGCATTAGTACACATGGCATGGGTAGCCGGCACAGTGCATAATGCTCAACAATATATACAGGTTTTGGAGCACCATGCAGTATGCTGTCAAATGGATTTCTCTTTCAGAGATGTCCTTGTTTATTTCGGCAAGACAACGCCAAACCACATTGTGCATGTATGGAAATAAAAGAGTCTGGGTCCTAAACTGGCCTGCCTAACGCTCTGACTTGCCATTTGAAAATGTTTGGCACATTATGAAAAGTTAAGTAAAACAAAGAAGACTCCAAGCTCTTGAGCAGCTGAAATTATACATCAAACACGAATGGGAAAACATTTCAGTTTCAAAATAACAGGAGTTGGTCTCCTCAGTTCTCAAACACAGTGTGATGATGCAACGGAGTATGAACATGACCCTGACCCAATTTTTTTTTTAAATCGCATGAAATTCTAAATGTGCATGTAGATTTAAAACAAATTAATTTGATCAGTTTTAGCTTTTCATTTTTAGTGCTGTGTTCATTTCACTATGGGATTTTAATGTTTAGCAAATAATCACAATTTGTTTCTATTGACATTTTCCAGAGTGGTGTGTCTTTTTTGGAAACAGGGTTGTATGTTTGCAATGTCCAGGAACTACATATCTGGATGAACAATATGATCCTTCAAAAGGCCTTTTTTAACTACAGCAGCTTGTTGTTTTGTGCCCAATATGTCAACAGACGCCAGAAAACAGCTGCTGTTTGATACGCTCTTCTGTTTTTGCCTCCTCTTTTACTCCTCCTCCTCCATCATCATCATCTCTCTGACACACGTCTGTCCATCTCACCGTCTTCTCCTGCCTGGACAGAGGGACGTTATCAATGTCAGTTTCCTCCTCCTGGTCTTCAACGGAGACACTGCTCCCTGAGAGGAACAAGAAGGCCTTTTGATTTTGTCCGTCCGCTCCTCCACCCCTCTGAAGGGCCGCTCCTTTGCTCCTTCCGTTGTCCCTGCTCTTCCTTCCCTCTGCCTCCTCCTCTTTTGTGTTTCCCCTCAAACTGTCCATCTCCGTCTCGATCACAGGGGACCGGGTCTCTGTCTCATTGCTTGTTTTTCCTGCTGAGTTTTTCTTTGCCTTGTTGCGACCCCTGAGGTTCAGCATCTAAAATCAAACAGATGTGTCGGAGACAGTTTTTAGCTTTGTGCCACATCTTCACTTTCTTTCTCTCCAGACACCTGACAAACCACAACAAAGTCTCTCTCCATGAAGCTTCTTCTCTGTACAGTTTGAAGCAGACAATCTGCCTATAATTAGACGTTTGCTGAGTGAGTTGGTATCAGCTGTGCATCCCATATTTAGCAGCATGACTTTTTAATGGCACCCTTTGTGACCTTCTATATCCTAAAGGCACAGCAGAGATGTGACAGCAATGATTTGAAGATGGAAAAATAGGGGAACAAACCTTGAAGTCTTTTCTCTTGCGCTGCAAAACGGGTCTCTGGAGGAAAAGGATCTGCTTGGTGGACAAACTGCCGTCACTGCAGAAAGACAAGAGCGACACTTTTACTACTGTACCTGTTCTGTTGTCATGTGAAGAGCTTGCATTTTACATTTATTGAATTACTGTTTCTGTTCCTCGTGGTTTGTAAAGTGACAGGTTACACGACATCAAGGTGGCTTTTTTTGTCTGCAGCTGTGACAGATTTCAAAGTGTGCTCCTTTAGAGATGCAGACATGATCATGATTTGTCAGATCTTACCGCCCTTCCTGTGAATATCTATACTTCAACAAAATAAGACAGGTAATGTCTAAAACAATAAAGAAGGACTCTGAAGAAAAGTGATCTTCAAAGTGGAAGTAGTGGATAGTTTGTACTGGTTCAAGATGGTGCTTATTGAAGTCAGTGGATTAAGGATATATACCACATATCAGTGGCAACAATAAAATACACTGTCCATAAAAATTATTCAACTATTTTATTACATTATACTGTAAATCAGTGTGAATATATTAGGCTTTGCTTGAAGTGTTATTTCATAGTGTACTTGATGCCAGGAATACTGATTCACCAGTGACTGGACCTTCCAGAGACAGATGCCCCTTATTTCCCATTATATTTTAAAAATAACTTTACACTAATTCATAGAAGTCTGTTCCTACTTTGACATTAAAGTGTTGTTTTCTATAAATTCTTGGTAGAGATGCGTGATTTATCTTTTTAGGTCTCAAGGTAAAGAAGTTTTGTCTTGTCATCACCACACAGGTTTATGAGGAGCCATGTGGAAGCTCAAACAGGAGACTGCGCTGCCATACTGGTACCACTGCCTAGTCCCTCTAATCCTGAAATGGACTTAGATACAGAGTGTAAGTGGAGCTGAGGTGGGTTCATTAAATGGTGAAGCCTCTGGCTCAAACACACCAACAATTCAATTCAATTCAATTTTATTTATAAGGCGCCACATCACAACCAAAGCCGCCTTGTGGCGCCACAAGCAGACATAAATAAGGCAGTAAGATAACCAAATACAAAAATAACAATAAAACTCAAGTGAAGTTA
>JAQQAE010004346.1:0-18906 GCA_029823295.1 Pseudamia nigra | reverse complement strand
GGGATGTGCTGGAGAAGGCTTTGCACAGCGGTCAGACTCTACCATCATCAGTGCAAAATCTTGGTGAAAAATTAATGTAACACTGGATGGAAATACATTTTGTGACGTTTGCAGAAGCTTATCAAAACAATGCCACAGCAAATGCATGCTGTAATCAAGACTAAAGGCGGTCCAACGAAATACTGTATTAGGGTGCACTCACATTAGGGCCATTTTGGCTCAAGCCAAGCTGGGACCCACGTCACACCTTTCCAGGCCCCAGCGCATCTCCACTCACATTACCAGGGACCGAGGCGTGATTGGTCTTGTACAGAAGTCATCACGTCGTCTGTACGTCATCAGGAAGCGCTTAACAGAAGCTGCGGCTGCATTGAAAACATTCAGTGTCATGAAAAATAAACGAAACCATCCCAAAGACTTTACTAATTTTATGGCAAACTTTGGGTCATTTTGTTCGAATACTGTCCTCTGACACACCTAGATTTCTTGAAAATGCAAGGCGATGATTTGACATTAATTGTGCTGCCCGAAGAATGACAGAAAATAATGACCTTTTTAAACCAACAGCAAACTTTGAAAGTGTTATGTTATACATCACTGACCATTATTTTATTTTTTTTCACAGGACCATCTGCATTGGACAGAGATGTGGTGTGTGGTGGATCATGTGATCATCAACTGGACAGATTGTGACTGACTGTTAAAGGCAACTTTTTACACTCACAACCAAGTGAACCTACTGTTTGTGACCTTGAATGGTTGTGTAAATAAAAGTTTGTTCTCTGAAAGTGTGGATGTCATCACTATATGACATGTCAATCATAAATGTGTCAGGTGCTTCTCTGCATACGTACATGTATTTTATCTTATGGTTCTTCTTCAGCTTCTGGACTGATGTGTTTTCTATGTGTCACAAACATCTTCAAGAAAGCATCAACATCAGAGCAGAAGAAAAACCCACAAGAAAATATTTACCTGGACGACTGACAATCTTCACATACGTGTACATGGGTTGTTGTTGTTTTTTTGTTTTTTTTTTAGCAAATACAGTACATGTATTTGTAAGAGTAGTTGTTTTGCTGAGTACTTTTCACTCACTCAGCTATGATTGTGATGTAAAAAATGTTCTCCTTGTGAGCTACATCACACTCCACACCTTAATGGACAGGAGTAAAAAAGTTTCAGTGACAAAACCTGACATAGCATATGAAAGAAAAAATGAACAAAATAATCCAGCATACTTTTATTAAGTAAAAAAAAAGACAAAATAACCAAGAGGGACAACAAAGCAACACAGTGATCAAAAATCGAGGAAATAAATGTAAAAATTGCCAAAACCTTTGTCTACATGCAATGTTTGAGACTACTCTAAATGTGATGAAGTTCATCACCTCTTGAATAGTTCTTGTGTGAGGTACTCAAAGTTTCACTCAAGAGCTTATAATGTTTATGAGTACTTCCACATATACTTGAGTTATTACAATTGTAAAGTAATGGTCCTCTCTACGGTCACCGTGCTCGCACACGTGCGTGACCAACCATGCCGCGCCATGGCCCACCTCTTCCAACTGTGCTGAGGCCTGGGGCCGGAGCACGGCCTGTTTCTACCCACATTACTCAAACGATCCACGTTAAAGGTGTGAAATGCGCCCAGGCGCAGAACAACCTGCCAGTGTGAGTACACTGTAGAGTGTGTGACCTTTTTTTTTGGTGGTGACATTTTTTTTGGCCACACAGTGTAGATACCAGGGAATACAGGGAGTGGGAAACATGGGGCTGACCTCATTTTCTGAGCCTCCAGACCAGTTTTGTTATGGATAGGGAATTGAAAACCTATGATTTTTCTCATATTCTCTGCATAAATTGGATCAAAATGCAAAACAAATGAATGAAAACAAAGACTGAGATGCAGGCATAGGTGGGGAAGGGGAAAGAGCAACAGGAGAGAGGGAGGAGGGTAGGCCTGCAGAGGCTATGTCTATCCTGGCCTGAATTACTATCATTATTGTAATGACTCTGTAATGTTTTCTTTCCTGGACCAGTAATTGTTACCAAGCCTGCTGTTCAGAGGTGCAGGTGGACAAATTGCCGCTGAGCCTTAACTTTCCATGATAGAGAGGGGGACATAATCATTCCCACCATCTGGGACTCAAACAGGACTTTTCCCTCTCTGAATCAGACTGTTGACATTTGAGGACCCATTCATTACTAAGGAACAATGTTACATTTTAACATCTTGTGTAGAAAACAAATAGATCACATACATACAGGGCTACACACAGGTTCATTAATAAGGTTTTATTAATGGGAATGTGGAAGCAATGCGGACTTTCCCTGATACTCTGCCATTCTCCCTTTCTCCTCAGCCAAATTGTGTTGTATCCACATGTATTGACCCTTTTAAACTTCCACGGTCCATATAACCCATATGAACCCCCGCCCACTACCACCTGTGGCAAACTGTCCATGACTCTTAAAACCAGCCAGATGTTGCTTTAAATCTATGGATTCCTAAGTGTTCTCATGACAAACTTGCAGATTTCATACAAGTTACTTGAATTTTGTTGTTAGACAAAGAAAATAATTATATTTTATTACTGCTACTACATATTTGTAATCCACTGTACCAAATAAAAGTTGACAGAACAGAATTTGCAAAATAATCTACTGTATATATTTTTGTATAACTAGATATAGAGCAATAAAGAAACTCACTTTAAAACTACTTCTTATATGGTGACATCTTTAATTTCCCAGAATGCTGTTCAGGTTCCCCCAGCAGAGCATGTCTAGACTTGTTGCCATCAGCAGTATCAGAAAAAGAAGGAGGCGAAAATGAATAAAGCAGAATCAGTGAAGCAACGGCTGAGTTCTGGTCTATTTTACAGCTATTGTTGGTAAACAGTTTCTCTTTAAGAGAGTACTGACACCACAACCTGATTGTTTTCAGCAATGTTTTCCTTTTTTTTGAAATTTTATTTTATTTATACTATATTAATCCCTTGCCAGAAATTCATCTTGCTGCTGTGTAACAGTGCATGTTTGTTGAGTGCAGGGGAAACCGGAGTACCTGGAGAAAACCTGTGCTGTCATGGGGACACCATGCTAGGCTCTGTATTAATCCCAGGATTTGAATGCAGAACCTTCTTGCTGTGAGGCATGTGTGCTTACCACTGCACCACCATACCACCCGTTGCTAAGACATGTACTAAAATGAATGCTCTTGTCATCATTATTTCCTGATGTAAATACCTGATGCTTTAAAAACATCACTATCCATGCATTTGTCAGACAATCCATGCAGTTGATGCTGGGAAATTATTGTTAAATGATTTTATCAGAGTTTTATTTGCTGTGAAAGCTACTGTTTCACTACAAACAAGGTTAAGAGAGTTTACATGTCAGACAACAATCAAAATATTATAGCAGTAAAATACATATTAATAACTTGACAAAAAAGTGTATAACCATTTGAAAGTGTTTCATTTTAACAGTGGTAGGACTAAACACATTACAGTAGCTCATAGGCATCAATTTGCAACAACTTTGTTGTCTTAACAACCATTGCCAGTGGTAGTTCAGCGCTAGTCATGAACTGCAACATCTCTATTTCCTGCTTCAGTGACCTGTTTGTTCACTAGAAAATAAAGACATGGACACACACATACACAACACATAATGTAAACACAAGGTAAAACTTGAAATGGCATGTGAAAACACAACGCAGCATATCGTGTATTCTATGTCTGTATATTCTGTATATACACTGTGTGCAGCATTATGTTCTGCTTTCTTGCTCTTTCCCATTTTCCATTCAGTGTCTTTTTCTTCAGTCACAGATGGTCTTTTTCTGAATTCTTCAAAGTCATTGCAGGCGACTGTACATCAAAAGGCAAATTCTGCATCTTTGAAAGTGCTGTAATTACCAGTGTGAAAGCGGCACATATGTGGCACACATTGCATCATTCATACAGCAACACCTGATTTTAATCATGGCACCATGGCTGCACTGATTGTTCTGACACCCACAAAATAACTGAGTACTAAATGCTTGAAAGGGGAAAAGTGGAAAACAGAAACTGTAATTTGGAGCTTTCAGGGAATGAGCTCAGTGACAGCACTGGCTCTCATTGTTTTTCTGACCAGAGAAAATCCCCTGACACTGCTTATATTTTATTTAACCTAGAAAAATATGAAAAATTCATACTATGAAATACTATGCGAGCCCACAAACAAATATGCATTTTTGTAAAGGCAGCTTTAAGGTGGGAGTTTGGCATTCTCAGGTAAGATCACAATGAAATAAGTGTTCACAGTTAAAAATGGAAGGCTGTTACTTTAAACGTGCCATTAGTCTTGCCAAATAAATCCTTCAAAAGGAAATATTGCTTGTTTTTTTCTTTCAAACAAACAAGAAATCGTGTCATTTCCTGTTTGGCAGAAATTGACCACAATTTACCCACTTGTTACATGAGATTTTGTTCTGTGTTGCAACACCCTTTCTATGTATTTAAATTCATTTCATGTGCATTTTCTCCTAGGTATCAATCACATGTATTAGGCAGCCCCTGGTTTACTGTGTTTGGCCCTTGCCCACCACAGTGTAAGTCACCACGTTGCATGGGAGAGACATGTTCTGGTCATTGACTCATGCACCATGTTGAACCATGTGAAACCGCAGCTCTGTGCCTGTGTGTTAGTCTGCCAGAAGGCCTGCAGTACTGTCGGAGCGTGCCTTACAAGCCATTTCCATGATCTCTCAGCGAGAAAACTTGCAAACAGCTGTGTTTTCCATCAGAAGTGGTTTCAGAAGGTGTGTGTCTGTGTGTGGGTGTCTGTGTGTGTGTTTCCTGTCATCCTGAGGGGAAGATGGGAGTGACAGGATCAGGGGATTGGGAGGCACGGCTGCAGATTAAAGTGAGACGTGCCTTGTACTTGCATGTGCATTTATTAACAAGTCTTGAATCATGCAGACTAAAATTTACTGCTGGCAGAGACAACTCTAAGACAATTACATGGCCTGAGTAGTAAAGCAGTCTATGGGTAAAACCAATCAGAATGTTTTCTCAACTAATGAACTGTGAGATAAGTCATTTAAACTCACATTAAGGGAACAACTTTTGGTCTGCAAGAAATGTTGTGTGTCATTCAGAGTTTAGGCGTCATTTATAATATGTGCAGTTTGTTAACTTGTGCAAGGTTTATGTTTAAAAAAGATCATGGGTCAAGAGCAGTACTGACGCTTCCACCCATACTAGCATACCATTATGTGTGTGCAGTCATATGCACATCCTGTATTTATGTCTGTAATATAATTATCAGCACCTGAGATTAGCTAACAGGTTAAAAAGTAACATTAGGGCTGTAAAGGGTGTGAAGTCAGGCCTTAGATAAAACAGGAGGAAGCATCAGAGTGACCTCTAGTGGATGTACTGCAGTTTCTCTCATGAGACACAGTATACAACAGCTGTACAGGGCACATTATACAGTAAAAAATGCAATGCATCATACCTAGCACAGAGCCAGGTTCAGGTTTTTACAAATTATTGTAATATTTTGGCAAATTATTGTAATACTTTGGCCTTCAAAAAAATTGTATCATTGTATTTCCTAACGTAGAGTAATTAAAACTACAATATGTAATATCCTGCATTAAAATATTTAATATCAAGTAGGCATGTACTAAGTATTTTGTTGGCTTGTGAACTTACATTAAATGTTTCCAATAAAGTTTCAATTCAGTGAAGTCCATAATTTTATACAAAGTAATTTCTGTTTCCCCTCAACAGAATCACATCTCCTTTACTAACTATAACATTACCTACAGCTATTAAAACAGAATTAAAGGTAAAAACATTAACAGGCATGACTAGATGTTATGTGAAGGAAACTTGATATTACATCAGCTTTTCTTCAGAAATAGTGATCTAACACTGTCATCTACTGTTGCATCCTTTGTTATTATTTTTGAGAAAGTCCTTTGCCTGGATCTGTTTGTCCAATATGTTTGTGTATGTTGTGCAGAAGTCTTTGCAACTAATGCTTGTACACAATAGTGTATATTTAGAGTGATGCACCTGACAATCTCACATTTAGTTATTTAGTTAGTTTATTCATTCACTTTTTTCTTTCAAGTCACTTAAGTTCACCTGAAGCTTAATGTGTTTGTCCTTGTCTAGAGTGAGCAATAACTAAAGTGTGCTCAGGTCGTGTTCTGAGCACCAGCAGCTGATCAATAGTCTGACTATGTTAAAAGCTGGACATTGGGCTGATCTTGCTTCACCTTGCATTGACTAAGGAGTGTGATGTGCAGTGAGTATATGGGGTCAGATTTGCCCTCCTGAATAATGTGCTGAGTTAGAACAGACCCAGGTGAACTCCAGTAAGTGATAATTAGATGGACAGCCAGAGAAGGCAGTGTGCTGGAAGAGCTTCAGATGGGTTTGGATTTGATTCAAAGGTCTGCTTTGATGATCAATAGCAGCACCGGAATATTAGCTTATCAATGTTTCTGGCAAAATTTTCTGTGTCCGCAGCTAGTTAACAATTTACATACAAAAGAATCATCTCCAAATGTGTAAGGTAACATTTATTAGTATAAGTCAGTATCACATCAAGATGAGTGAATGGATCCAGCAGAGTAGTTTTCTCTTAAACACCGGGCCACATTTTTTTCAGTAATTTTCGTTAGGTTTAGCCATTAAAACTACAGTACTTGTTTTCCAGACTTAAGGGAACAGTTTTTAGCAACAGTAACATTTAGTATGTAGTAACATTTAGTTACAAAGTTGTAGATCACAAAAAACTTTAACTACACTTTATCAACGTAAATGGGTTTACAACACTCTACAGTGGCTGCAAAAATGTTAGTGTTTGTAATTATGATGTTACTGTAGAAACTGGGTGGACTGTAGAGAAATTACTTTATATAAGGAACCAAAACACAGTGATTTTTACCCTAGTGTAGTTATACACCAACAAAAATGGAATTATGTATAGTATCCTTTTGAAAAATAGATACTCCAATAAACCTTTCAAAAAATTGACACCATATATTTGCCAGGTGGCTTTGTACTGATGCAAAAGTCATTCATCTGGGTGTAAATAGCACCTGCATAAAATATTTAATTCTGTTCATAACACTTTCTTGATAGATTTGTATTGGCAAAGACAAAACATCTTTATTGTTCATAATCAGCTGTACGTTGCTCAAAGACACCCTGGCAGGCTCAGGGGTCAAAGCCATGACCTTCTATTCACAGGATAAGAGGCCTTCCTCTAACCACAAGACCACTACTGTCCCAGTTCTCCTTTATGTATGTCAGTGACAGGCAAATGTGAGCAAAAAGTCATCAATCCAGCTCTTGAGCAAGACACCATAATCCCTGCGGTTCTGGACGTTAAGGTTCAGCTGCACCGCTGCCGCCAGAGCTCAACCACGCACCCGTGACAAAGCCGCCGGACTGGAGGACAGTTATCTGGACTCGCAACACAGGAGACGAGACAGGAGGTCAAACTAAATTGGCTCACCAGAGAGACAAGTCCACCCTTCAGGCAATCTCCTGCTCCTCCCTTCAATGCATTGGAAGTCCCACCGGTCGGCCCACTCATTCTGAGCAGCACATCTCACAAATGGGGCGGAGAGGAGAAAGAGGTGATCCTCTGACGTCCTTGGAGTTTTGAATGACAAAAAATTCAAAAGCAGGAGAGGTGAGATACTGGTTGGCAGGACTCAAATTCAGGTTCCAGACTACTGAACTGGTCTCTCTAAATATAAATAAAAGGGTAATTCCCTCTTCCCAGCAGAGCAATTACCTGAGCTTTATTGACTTGAGTGGAAACTGAACCCTGGCTGATTTTTAAGATAAAGGGCACTGTTTATGAATCAGATGCATGTAAATTATCTTTGTTTTTTTGCTATGCGCAACGTAATGTTTTTGTATGAAGAACAAAAGTGGCAAACTACCAAATAATTACCAGCAGTTTAACTTCACCGATAAGTGTCCTTTAAATGAACTAGAGCACACTTTCTCCCCAAAAACAGACAAGCAAGTTGAGCTGCCGCTGCTCTGTATCATCAGTCCAAATCTATCATGTCAGTCTTACTGTATGTAGACCTTTAATATACAGTATCAGATGACAGACCTCAATACATCTGGTCAGTATGAGTGTGGCTTGGTACTCAACTTGGTTCCGATCTTCAAAGTCTTGTTCTTGTCTGTGATCATGACTACAACACTAGACTGCCACCTCTATTGTCAAATAAAAGACTGCAAACTGTGCCAGATTTCATCAAATAGTCACAAAACTGCACTAAAACATAGGTTATTGAATGAATCAGTATCCACACACAGTTTTGCCTCATTTTTACTAAGTTTTCAAGATTTACCAGTCCAAAGTTTGGACACACCTTTTCCTTCAGGTTTCTTTTTCCTTATTTTCATTATTGTCAACATTGTACCTTGATGTTGAAGACATCCAAACTGTGCAAGAGTATGTATAAAATTATGTGGTAAATAAAAAGTGTTAAACAATCCAGAACATGTTTTATATTTTAGATTGTCCAAAGTAGCCACATTTAGCTGTGATGACAGCTTTGTACACTCATGGGATTATCTCATCAGATACACAAGGTTGGAATGGTTCTCAGTACACAGGTGTGCATATTCAAGAGTTAATTTGTGCCATTTCTTTCTTTCTTAATGTGCTTTAGTCCATCAGCTGTCTTATGCAGAGGAAGGGTGGATAGAGAGTCAATAGCCCCTATTAGTGCTAGGACAACTCCCATACACACCTATGTAATGGAAAGAAACACTCGACATAGAAAAGACAAGTCCATCTATTTAAGACCATCAAACACTGTCTGAGGTGCTGTAAATTGGTGGTTTCTGAGGCTGGCAATTCTAATAAATGTATCCTCTGTTGTTTTTTTTTACTGGGACAGTCCTCATGAGAGCCAGGTTCATCATGGCATTTGATATAAATTTTATGCAGCTACAATAATGCTAAAGATATTAAATAATAAAAACAAGAAAGCACTCTGAGAGGCAGCTCAGTTTCTCTTCATAGTGAAAATCTACCATTATGATTTGAACCTATGCTCCTTTCACTCATAATGTTATTTCATCCAAAAGTAATATTCTTAAATTCACTTGACCCTCATTATTGGATTGGTTGACCATGAAAACCTACCATTTGCATTTGGAATCACATACATATCATCGTTAGTTATCCACCAAAAATAACATTTCCATAATGGTGGTTTTCTTTTGGATCTAGCTCTATAAATGTTAAAGATAAATCTATGGGCACATTACTGAATCAGCATACTTTTGACTACAATTTGGTGTCAGTTTTATGTCTATAGCTTTATTTTCTAATTTACCATAGCTATTTTTCCTCAACCCCTGTGAGTATAATCATTTTGGATCACTATATCTGGAATATCTGCCCATATCTAGATCAAACTTTGTGGTTTGATAGAATCTTTTATGGTGTTATTCTATGTTTTTTGGCAAAAATTTTTGGGTGTTGTCTGTGGTGTTACAAGGACAAATGTCAAATTTGGCCCTATCTCACAATGGTGAAGAATCCTTTTAAAATCTTCTGGATCCTGTCCATGTACTTCATTTAGCCCCTTTTCTCTCGTCCTTATTTCACTGACTTACACCTCAGTTGGAGTTCTGTCTACAGAGTTTGCTGTGAGCACAACTCATTGTACTCAAGGTTAGTGAGGCTGGCTGTTGGGATTTATTAACGAGCTGATGTCTTTAGGGAGAGTTAATAAAAAGAAACAGCACCGCTCTTACCCCAAGACATTGTCCAGCAGTTGTTATGTTAATCACTTAGGCCTAATTAATATCATGCATATCATTAGCAAAATGGAGACTCAAATGCCAACATGTGTTAATCACCGTTGTAGAAGTCATCTACACTTCTGCAGTGAATGTTATCTGTCTGCCTGCACTAATTTCTTTGAACCTATCTCATCTGTGCAGGAGTTAATGACATATTGTATAAGAGTTCAGGACAAAAACAGAGGAGCTAAAACTATACGTACAGTACATAATACAACCAACACAGTTTGTGCATAGATTAATTTTCTCATGGGTGACATAAGTATTACAGATAAAATGAATACTACCCTGGTTAAATATGTGTTTTTGTGGTCTTTCTGTCTGTTGAAAGCTGCACTTGACTCTTACAGGATGTTTAGCAGTATCAAGGTGATCTGCTTGTGTGTGTTTGTGTGTTTGAGAGGGATTTCCTCATATAATCTCTAGTCCTTTCATTCCTAATAAACTCATTCAATGTGCCTTAAATCCCTGAACTTACTGTTACAACGTGGGAAAAGGAAAAGGGCACTAACCCACCTCCTGTCTTTTGGGATTTTACTTTAGATGAGTCCAACCAACACAACGTTCTGTGACTAGCCCTGTTTCTAGTTGTTTAATGATGGTTATAAATCAGGAAGCAGCTAAATTACTATGAATAACCTAATTTTCATGATTTCCTTTTGGAATATAATAGATTCTTGGGTGTACCAGGGTGATTCACTATTAATATACTAGACATAGGGCAAATGAGTCTGTTGGGCACAATTTATGGCTAAAATTCTGAATTACACTTGGAATCAAAGTTTTCATTTTTTCTAATGATCAATGTGTAATAGCTATTGAAATCTAATGGTGAAAATGCAAATTACATTGTTCAACCTTCACCTCCTCCGTCCCTACGGTGGTGACAAAGAAACAAAAGTGACTCTCAAAAATGGCAGAGGACAATAATGCACCTCAACAAACCATATGCCATAGTATAGGAAAAAAATCCATATCAAGCTTCTGCAGAAGCATGAGGGCCTGTTCTTCACCCTGAAATTGTCATTTATTGCTGCTTGATCATGACCATTTGATGCCTGTTGTTGATACCCACGTACAATTTTAGCATCAGTTTGACATGCAGGGTGCTTGACTGAAGGTGATGTAAGTCCATGGATATCAGAAATTGACAACAAGGGTCAGATGACATTGCTAAGTAAACCATCTCAAGGAAAAGTCTTATCATGAGGTGATTAGGGTGGTTCTGGTGGAACATAAAGTTGATAGACTTACACACAGGAGACCAGTGAGTGCTCCGTTTACTTCCCGTTTTCTCTTCTTGACTTTTATATTTACCAATCCCCAAGTCATTTTTATGCCTAAATCATAGACTGTAGATAACAGTGGTCAAACATCACTCACTGGTTTCTGAACTGCTGCTTTTCGGCCAGTCAGGTTGTACCTTGACACTTTGACACTGTATCAGTTCATGTTTGACAAAACCATAAAGCACTGTAAAAGTTACATCTACACTCACCGTTGTGTATCTTCTTCATATGTGGACATGAATGGATTTTGCACAGAGCAGACTTCCTGGGCTTAGCCCGAGGTAGGTTCTCCACTACCTATTGATACAGTGGAAACAGGGTGATACACTATCAGACTTCTGTTATACTAACATTAATATCTCTGTGTATTATTATCACACCTTTGAAATGGCTTCACTAACTAAGGAACCTGCATGAAGCTTTCCAAGTTGACTAGAACTATTTTCTTGGGTGTGCAGAGAACTGTGTGCGCTAAAAATACAAGGATGTTCTCTGCCACCTTCACACACCTTCCTAATTAATCGTCAGCTCACACACATCATTAATTGATTTCCATGCCCTCCCCGACAGTGCGCCCCCACTAGGAAAGTTAATTGTCAGGTTAGACAATTTGCCTCCAGAGGATTTGCACTGGGAATTCTGATGATGTCAACTTTTTTTCTCCCCTTCTCATGTCATTGTCACCTGTTAACAGTGTAAAGCATATCATTAACAAAGTATTAGACACGTAGGTGCAGTGGTACGTGAGTAAACAGAACAGTACTGAAGAATTTCCCAGAAAGGGATCAAGTTTATTCTATTCTAGTCCAAAAGTATTGCTGCTAAACAATTAAAATGAGTCAAACAGAAGTACTCATAAAAATAAGTACTTGGGTAAAAAGTAAAGGTAAAATATATATTTAAAAATCTACTCAAGTGGTGAGGAACTTCATAAGGTGGACTTTATTACAGCCTGTGCAGAGTATTTATCCTACAGGTAAAAACAGTGTAAAGAGCACACTGACTGTCATCAAAAAAGTGACAGATCCTGTACCAGATAGCTGTAAAAATGCACGAGATTTAACAGTGTTTACTGTCAAACATTAAGAAAAAAAGCTTAGCAACATGCTCAACATCTGTTTATTTGCATTATTTTGTTTATTTTTACTTATTTTGTTTATTCATTTCATTGTTTTTATTCATTTTGTTATTGTTGCAGTTCTTCCATGTCATTTGTCGTATAAAATAGTTTCCTGCTCCTGCTCATTTAGAAGTACGGCAAAATGTAACTATAACTGCAACTACAACTATATTTTTTCATCATGAATGTAACTTAGAGTTAAAAGTATTCTGTAAAACAACTATTCTCTCTCTCTCTATATATATATATAGAGAGAGAGAGAGAGCGAGAGAGAGAGAGAGAGAGAGAGAGAGCGAGAGAGATATATAGATATAGCTATATATACTACATGTACAGGAGTAAATGTACTTGAATACTACCCTGTGGTGGATCTTCGATTGGCTATTGAACAAATATTGCTACTTCTACAATTTGTGACATTCTCTTCTTATTTCTTTATTTCATGCTGTTATACAGTAATGTCAGCTGATAAAACAAGGTTAGACACACATTCTTGTCCTCAATCAGATGAGTATGATTGTTCTCCTCAGGCTAGAGAACAGCAGACTGGACTCCATCTCTTCCCTTTGTTCAAGTGTTTCCCCAGAGTGCAGGAGATGGGACAGAAAGAATGACCACCCTGGATGGCAAAGGATGCCATGTGGTCCAGCTTTTCTTTCCCCACGTCCCTCCTCGATTTCATGTTCTTTACAAAGTCATTCATGGGTGACAAACAGTTTTTGCATTTTCCCAAAAGATGAAGATATGGGCCTCTCCTATTTTGTGGGCACAAGTAGGAGGGAATAGGGGAGATTTGTCCTACTCAGTAAAATGTGCATTTGTCACCTGACCCACAATCATCTTCTTCTTCTTCCAGCTGTTCCCTGTAGACTTGCCACAGCAATTCTTCTGCTTCCATCTGACACTGTCTTCTGAATCTTTTTCTCCCACACCAACTAGCTGCATGTCCTTTTTCACCACATCCATAAAACTGCTCTTTGGTCTTCCTCTTTGCCTCCTGCCCTGCAGCTCTATCTTTAGCATCCTTCTACCAATATACATATACCAATATCCTACCAATACCAATATCCTTTGAGATGATTTGGACATGTGCTATCTGGCCTCTAACTTTGTCTCTAAAATGTCCAAACTGAGTTGTCCCTCTCATGTGCTCCTTACCTAATCCTACTCAGCCTCATCACTCCAAAAGAGAATCACAACCGCTTCAGCTCTGCTACATCCAGCTCTGCCTCCTGTCTTATCGTCAGTGCCATCACCCCTACATATAAACTCTTACTGACTCTCTCTTACCACTGCTCTTTTGTCACCCATCACTTCTGACAGTTTAATCCATTCCAGTCTGCCCGTACTCACTTCCTCACCTCTGCAAGTATGTAAACTTGCGTTCCTTCTCCATCTTTTCTCATTGTGACCTCGCTGTTCCACTGTCTTCCCTTTCATTCCTCTTTTTTCTAGTGCATATCTCCATCTCTCCTGGCTTTCCTCCACCTGCTCCCTGCTCTCACTGGTGATCACAACATCATCTGCAAACATCAGTCCATGGTGATTCCTGCCTGACCTCAACTCTCAGCCCATCCATCACCATCACAAACAGTAAGAGGCTCAGAGCCCATCCTTAATGCAGTCTTACTTCCACCTTGAACTCCTCTATCTCTCCTACAGCACACATAACCATTCTTGTACTCCGTATGCTTGTAAAATACTTCTCTGCAACTCCAGACTTCCTCATACAATATTGCAGCTCCTCTCTCGCTATCCTGCTGTATGCTTTAAATCCACAAAGACACAGTGTAGCTCCTCCTGACCTTCCCTATCCTTCTCTCTCAGCAATCCCAAAGCAAATACTGTATTGCATCTGTAGTGCTCTTTCTCGGTCACTTCTTTACTTAGCCAAGTTGCCACTACTCTTACCCACATGTACATTGTTTGGCTCATCAACTTTATCCCTATGTAGATGCTACAACTCTGTACATCACCCTTGTCCTAAAAATCTGCGCCAGTACACTTCTTCTCCATTCCTCAGACATCCTCTCACTCTCCAAGATCCTATTGAAAAGTCAAGTTAAACCACTCCACTGCCACCTCAGGACTGACTGCCGTTCCACTCTTGATCCTCATCAATGCTTTCCTCATTTTCATCCTTACTAATCTTTTCAACTCCCTGTTTCATAGTCCTCAGCTCTTCTACTCTTTCTCGCCCATCTCATTCCCATAATTCATCAGTTCCTAAACGTGCTCCTTCCATCTACTCATCACACTCACTCATTCAGGACATTCCCATTTCTATCCTTAAACACCCTAACCTGCTGTACATCCTTCCCATGTCCATCCCTCTGTCTTGCCAGTCAGGACAAGTCTTTTTCTCTTTCCTTATAGTTTAAAATTAAGGGTATACGTATATACTGATAGTACTTTCCAATAGTTTTTTAATTTAATGTTCTGAGTCACTGCAAACCCTGCATTATACAGCATATAGTATTTAATCAGAATCAGAATCAGAATGTGTTTACTGTCATTGTCAAATGTTTCCATCAACAACAAAATTACATTTCTTCCACCAAGGGGGAGGGGGCTGCAGCGACCATGCGTGCTGCCCCTTCAGCAGTTGGGGGAAAGTGTGTGTGTATGTGTGTGCAACTGTGTGTGTGTGGGGGGGGGTGTGCAATAGGAAAGAGAGTTACAAAAAAAGCTGTTTCCAGAATTAGGCTCCATAGGAAGCAAAATTATGGTCACATAGAAAAAAAACCTCACATGCACAGTTAGCAGACAAGTTACACACATTAACAAAGCAAAGTTCCAGAGAGCCCTTGGTTTGTGTTGCAATGTGAGATAATGACAACTTGGATGCATATGTGATATCAGTCCCGATAAGGAAGTCAGCTCTCTCTCCCCTCATATGTCCAGATCTGAAAGTCTCATAGTGCTTGACCATGGTGACACAGGTCCATAGATTCCACTAAGCTTCCAAATCAGACTGTGTAGTGATAAGCTGGGGAAAGGAGAAGCCAAGCTTCATTTTCTAAACAGTGTCTCCTCCTGGGGGGTGTTGCTCAGGCCTCTCAAGGCCAGCGAAGGGAGCCGAAAAACAAAAACAAAAGATAAGACAGCTACACTTTCAGGGGCAGAAAAGCATTGAATCTCCTCAGTTACTCCAATTTTATATTTTTTGATACGAGGCCTCAAAGACCATTCTATGAAGAGACCCCAGCACTTCCGTGGTGTAACCCACTCTTCGATTTAACTCAGAAATCATCCAAGTTGTGCTGCCAGTGCTCTTCCCAACTGCTTGATTTGGAGACAAAGCTTTGCTGGGCTTTGAACAGCTCTCTTCGTCTTCTTAGTCGATACAACAGGAAAACACCCAAGCCAATCAGCAGAAATCCTGTTATCATGGTTCCGAATAGATAAATGCCCATCACACCTTCAGTGGACAGTGTCTCAAAAACAAATAAGTCCGTGTCCACGGATCCTCACATGTCAAGCAGCCGCTGTCCCCTGAGGACCCTTGGGTTCCCCTCGACCTGTCCTCCTGTCTGAGCAGCGTGTCGATTGCATTGAGGTTCAGCGGGTCAATTCCATGTTGCTGTTGGGTTTAGGGACAGACTCTGACAGGGAATGAAGCAAACACACAAACAAGACACAGCAAGCAGGGAAAGCTGGGACAGGAGCAAGATAGAAATGCGTCTGCACTCTCTGAAAGCAGGAAGAGTGTCAGTCTTTTACATTTTTGTTCATATTATCAATTATTTTGTCTATAATTGCTTATTTCCTGGATTATTTTTGTTCGTTTCTCTTCATTTTGTGTATTCTTTTTCTACATTTTCTCAATTACTTTGTTCATTATTGTTCATTGGTCTGTTTATTTTATTAATTTTTGCTCTTTTTTGATAATTTTATTTGTTGGTGTTAATTTTGTGCATATTTTTCATGTTCTTAAGCATTTTACTCATTATTATTCATTTGTTTGTTTGCTTCGTTCATTTTAAGTTATTATATACTTTTTTAATTATTTGGTTGTTATTGCTAATTTCTTTGACTACTTTGTTTATTTTAAAATATTTTATTTCTCATTTCAGCTATTTCTGTTCATTTTGTGTATCTTTTCTTCATTTTCTGTTATTTATGTTCATTCTTTGTTTTATTTTTCTTTATTTTTGTTGATTCAGTGCTGGTTTTGTTACATTCGGACTAAAAAACTAAATGCAAAGTTAAGTGAAATTTTGTTCATTATCAGTATTTCTTCATTTTACTACACATTTTTACCTTTAAGATGTATAATTCAAAAATGCATATGTTATGACCTTGTGAATTTTCTTGAATGTTCACGTCTCGTTCTTTTCTAAACTTATCTAGAATATACATAAATCAATACTCTAACAATTCACTGGAACACAGACAATGAAGTGAAAACACTTGAAATTCTAAATAAATAAAATAGGATTCACATATGCTTGACTCAAAATGCCTCCCTAATGTTCAAACAAAACCTCTACCCTTAATCATGAGTCTTGTTTTTACCAATATCCTTTTTAATTCACAGCTAAATAATTCAGCAGTCTTTTTTATTAACACCACCCCGGTGAAGTGCAGAAACCTGAAAATTTCACAAAGACTAGCGGGTGTCCTCACTCCTCATGTGATGCAGCTACAGCTGGCATTATTCTAATTAATGAGACGACTTCATTAGTGCTCTCTGGGTTAATGTGTTGTCCCACAGCACATTACTGAAGGGATTTCAGTGTTGCTGAAGCATCCTAATTAGATCACAGTGGGTGCTCCCCTCTTAAAAGAATGGAATAATAAAAGACTTCACTCTTCTCTGCAGCACCTTGATTACTGAGCCTTATCTCTGTTCATAAAAGGCCCCATATTCACCTGAAACACGACTCAATGAAATTAATTCAATTATATCTATCAATAAAACACAAATGGCACTTTGTTGCAACTTTGGACCGAACATACCCTGTTGAGGAGGATATGTGGACGAATCCTGCCATCTCGTGGCCTGACGTGGTACTGCAGCCAACTTAAACATCAAATTGACGTCATCTGTATTATAAAAGCGAAGTGGACTCTGTGTACATGTTCTTTCGGGATGCAATTTTTTTGCTTCACAAATGATCACTTACATTGTCCAGATTTCATCAGCCAACACTCTTCGCTTAGAAACTTTACTTTGTCCACAGTTTCTCACCTCACAAAGCTTTGTTATGGAACAATGGTGATATACTAATTACGAATAAGTCTTTGTTCCTTCCTAACTGGTCCCAAAAGTATTTCAACTATATTTTTAATCTCTTTGATAAAGATGGTAATGCTTACTTATGAACGTTTTCCAAACCCTTTCAGAGAATTTAACAATGTAATTCAGGCCATTCCAATTGGTCTAATCCAACTTGTTAAAAACCATTTACACTATGGCACAAACAACATAACAACCCCTTTATTAATGCTGGATGGAATTAAGCTGACAGATAGAAAATGCAACAATAAGCATATCCGTCAAACATTTCAAAGGATAAAGTTGTACCTAAAGGAATGTTTTTCTGGAGGAGTAAAGTTGTCGACATAAACTGGAGAAAAGCTTGTCTTTTACCTTATAAATAGTGTAACTCAAATAAAACTAAGGAGGTACACTTCAAAATTCTGCATAAAATCTACCCTGTGAACTCTCTCATATCTAAATTCTTCAATATTGATTCTCATTGTACATTTTGTAAAAAAGCAACCTGTAACAGTTTATTTTTCAAATGTGAACTACCCCAAAAATTCTGGGCTGATTTTAAATGTCATCTTCTTAAAAACCTCTATGCTCACACTTTTGACCTTAAAGACATTATATTTTATTAAGTCAATCTGTAAAATGCCTCCCTTGAATATGTAATTAACGTCATCATTTTGTATGCCAAATTTTATATCCATAAACAGAAGTTCATTAACTTATTACCGGTATTTTCACAGTTTATTGTTGAATTTAATTACATTCTTAAGCACTTGTTTTTGCTAAACAACAAAAAATGTATAAAATTTTCTGAGATGTACAAAAGCTGTTTCTCTGCAATACGTGACTGATTAATTTGAATATATACATTTCTATTTATACATACATATTTGTACACCTGTTTGCTGTATTATAAATTATGGTACCCCTTTTATGTTATTTATTTATATATGTTATTGTAAAGTTTTTTATGGAATATGATATATTATTAAGGTTTTTCTTTTCTCTTTTCAGTAAATTTTGTTATCCTTGTTTATTATTGATTCATTGATACTTTATTGATCCCACAAGAAAGGGGAAATTCACAAATGGCAGCAAACTGAGCTCGTGCCTTGCAGTTAGGGGAAAAAATGATGTGTTCAGGTCCACTTCCTAATGTTATCATATATGCACTGATGATGTGTTCAGGTGCACTCCATAATGTTATCAATATACACACTGATGATGTGTTCTGGTACACTTCCTAATGTTATCATATATGCACTGATGATGTGTTCAGGTACACTTCCTAATCTTCAGTTCTTCTTTTTTTCTTATATTATAAAAGTAAAGTGGACTTGTGCACACGCACACACGTGCATGTGTGTCCACTCTGTAAGTTGGAAACTGGGCAGAGCTGACCATTGATGTTTCACATAC
>JAQQAE010004345.1:0-18906 GCA_029823295.1 Pseudamia nigra | reverse complement strand
GAGGGTTGTGTCAGGAAGGGCATCCAACGTAAAAAAAAACTATGCCAGATCAAACATGCGAATCACTGGTATTTCGCTGTGGCGACCTCTGAGGGGGGCAGCCGAAAGGAGAAGGAAGGAGAAGGATTTATTGACCCATATTGTTTGTTTATATAGGTCAGGCTGAAGCTTTTCTTTCTGATCAACCTTATGGTCAGGACTGGCTCAGTTGAACCATCTTACGCTGTTTTAGGCTGAGGTAGTTGGGAGATTTCCCATGATGCACTCTCTTCTTTTTGTACCTGTTGTTTAGGCGTCTCCGAACATCTGTACACTTCTGATTCTGAATCCCTGCCCCCTCCAACCTACCTTGTGTTTGCTTATCATTTCTCTATGTTCTTCTTTCACATCTCCGCCGTCCACTCAGCCCAAGGCAGGCGGACGCCCACTTCAATCCTGATCGGTTGGCGTTTCCTTCCCATTAAAATTATGTTTTTTTTGCTTGCGAAAGGGGAATTTGTTGCGGTTTCTCTTTGCAAGGTATAATCTTAGTAAAATGCCCTGAGAATGAATGATGAATTTTAATTATTATAAACACTGCATTTAATCAGCACCACGAGGATGAAGATACATGATGCTTGTACCGTATTTTCTTGGACTATAAGGTGCACCGAATTATAAGACCTATTAAGTGAAACAAAACAGTGAGATAAGTCAAACTTTATTCAACTCATTCACAATAACTCTCATTGTTCAGTTGTAACGCATAAAATACAAAACAATACACTCACTTTTTCAGTTCAGTCCTCTTACAGCTTTTCTTTGTAATCCTTTGACAGTTGCATGGTAATGGAATGGTAGTTTTTGTGCGGATGGAAAGATTATGCCTTTCCATAAAATGGAAGCACCAAGAAGGACCTCCTCGAAAGTCATTGATCTTCATGTCATGTGTAACGCTGTTGCCTTGAGTCGAATAGAGACTGTAGAGACGCTTCTACCTGCTGTTCTCTGTTCAATAACCCACTGTTCAATTTTGTCCTCTAACTGTGATCATCTCACTTTGTTCCCTCGGAAACTGTGTTTGGGCTTCTTTACTTGGCAGAGGTCATCTTCTTGCTTCCTCCACTTCCGTACCATTGATTCATTAATGTTGAATTCTCTCGCAGATGCTCTAGTCCCATGTTCTACTGCTTGACTGATAGCCTTGAGTTTGAAATCCGGTTCGTAAGCATGTCTCTTAACGGGTGCCATTTTGGGGTCCTTATACACACACCATAATATTATGTTGAACACAGTCTACAGACTACGGTAGCCGTAATGCTCCGACAATCCATCAAGCGGTGCGGCTTCGTAGCTTACCAAAGTCGTACTAAAACATTTTGACAGATTTTTGAGGACTGTGTACTGCATAAAATTGGTTTGAGGTCAGTAAGCACAACCAGAATTAATACATAAGTCACACTGGATTATAAGGCACACTGTCAATTTTTGAGAAAATTAAAGGATTTTAAGTTCACCTTATAGTCCGAAAAATACGGTACTAAAGAAAGTGCTAAAACATTTTCTCGGCACAATTTGACAAATTCCTGGTGAGCAAAAAGTGGCATTCTAGAATTGAAACATGTTGACTAATTCCTGTGACGGTGTAGATTTTGTTATGTGACTGGTGCGGACCTCCACCTGCAGCTTTCCACTGTACTGTGTTTATGCATCCACACTTGGAGCTATATGTTTGCCCAACCACTTGTACTAGCTTATCTTCCAGCTCGCAGCATCTTGTTATCTGTGACTTGGAAATAAACGCAGTCATAATGTGTAGCACTTTATTCATCTTATCTCAGTGCAATGTTTTTTCAGTGTTGATACTCCACTAGGCTTATCTCATTGTGTTGTCCACATTAGAACAAGGCTGCTGGTTCTCTGAGCCCTCCCGCAGTTTGCTACGTCTGAATGTTGTCTCCTGTTTGGGCAGCTTTCTGCTCAGCTTATCTGGATGGGAGTGTTTTCACAGACGGTGTTTGACACACAGGGCCCTTCTGTTGGCTGGGTGGAGCTAGCAGGTCAGGGGTCAAGTGAAGTGAAACTGGCAGAGGGAGAGGTCAGGCTTGAATACAAGGAAGGGAGATGAAGGTGGGGGAAGGTTAAGACCCCAATGAATAGTAGCCCAAAGTTAATATCCCTCATCATCTCCATGACCTAACCTGGAGCTAAACTAATATGGCCTTTCTTAATGAGCAACAACAGCTCACATCTGCATTGTTAGTCAGGAATCTGCTCTGCCATCTTGGATCAATTTGAGGGCAAATAAAATCTCAGTGCCAGGGCCATTTCTGGGTCTCCTGTGTCCCACTTGCCACACCACAGGGTTTCACAAGCTGGAAATCACAATGTGAGACTGCCTCAGAAGAAGAAAGTGAAAACTTTTCCACACACACACTCATAGAGCTCACCTCCCATCTATAAACAGAGGCCCAGGGTGGGGTGTGGTCCTGCGGCCAGCGTAGAGTTGGCGTATGAAATGAAGGTAAAGGTTAGAAACCGGTGGCGACAGTGGCAGCGCCGCGGTGAGCCTTACAAGCCTGGCGTCATGTGCCCAGTGTGTTGCACCTCCCTGCTTTGAGAACCAATAAAGATGTTATGAAGTCCAGCTGCCCATCTCACCAGGAAGCTGTGGTTTACTGATGAGTTTTGTTTTTCTCTTTTCATAAGCATCAAAATCAATGCATCCTAATTAGCATCCAGTGTGCGCGTCTACATATTTGAATGTGTATGTTCTTGCAACTGTCATCATTTTCTGTTTTGTGCATACCTCTACTGAGATAATGCACACTTCTGCTGCTGCATTTTTATTGTGCATGTGTTTTTGTGTATGCATGTGTGGGTGTGATACAGTCAGTCAAAATAAGGGTACCACATGGGATCGTTTATCTCGTGACAGACCACTTCTGTCTAATTAGCGTGAAACACAGTAGAGAAAAATATAGGCAACTGTAATTAAGGAAGTGGCTCAAGATGTGTGTCTTGCACATATGGTGCATGTGACTGTGTACTGTTCCCACTATGTGCTGCAATGTGTGTGTCCCTGTGGTGTATCAGGTGAAGCATTCACTGCTGTCAGAGGTTGTCAAAGGTGTGCTGCTTTTGTTCAGCAGCTTCATTTACAATCTCCATGTTTTCTGTTTGCAATGAGAGATGAAAGATTTCCATTTGGCAGGTAAATCTCAACTCTATAACTGGCTGCATCTATGCTGTGATTTTACATTTCGTTCAAACCATAGCTTGTTTTTCATCTCAGTTTATTTTGAACTCTTGAACCCTTGTTTTATTCTATAGACCAGGTTAGAACCAAGTTGTTCTTCTTAACAGAAATATCTGAAAATGCAGCTTTTTCTCCTTCATCCCGGACAACTGCAACTTGCTGTGGTAAAAGCAAGAACATAATCTGAACAGGAAATTGCTCTGGAACGCAAGGGTTTATGGGTATATGGAGACAGATTATAACGTCTTAAAGCCAAGTCAGTGGTGCTTGGAAAGTATAACAGAAAAAAATAACCAAAGGCAGATTTCAGCCTGGGCTGATGTTCAGATTCTAATTTCGTATGTGTTTTTAACTGGTTTGCACACCAGAGAAGGTCAATTATCAAAACACAAACATATTATCTTAAGCTGAAGTTTAAGGGATGCAGATTAACCCCCCCTATCCCCCAGGCAAATTTAAAAGTAAGTAGGAAGTTATAAATGTCAAATAAGGCGTTTAGTCTATTTTGTTTTTGTCTGTGAACCTTGGTTCACCTGTAATTATGCAGTTTGCATCCATTAAAAAGAATTCTTTCCTTATTCAGTGAAAAAGTATAATTAATTACCTCTGCTAAGGAGGTTGTTTTTGTTGGCCAATAGTTTATTTATTTATTTAGTTGTTTGTTTGTTTCTTTACAACATACCTCAAACAGTTATGAACAGATTTACGGTAGATGAAATTTTCAAGATTGGTCAAATATGACAGAAGGACCAAGTGATTAGATTGTGGAAGTGATCTGGATCATTATCTGGATCCAAAAGTTTTTTTAAAAGAATTCTTCACAGTTGTGAGATAGGGCCAAATTCAACACTTGTCTTTGTAACTCCACAAATAACATGAGAAAATTTTAGCCAAAAACACAGGATAACAACATAATAGGTTCGATCTATCCAAAAAGTTTAATCCAGACAT
The DNA here is from genome assembly GCA_029823295.1 of Pseudamia nigra. Taxonomy (NCBI): domain Eukaryota; kingdom Metazoa; phylum Chordata; class Actinopteri; order Kurtiformes; family Apogonidae; genus Pseudamia; species Pseudamia nigra. The sequence goes on along the minus strand of JAQQAE010004345.1, from coordinate 14,717 downwards.
GGGCAATATTCTGGATATAGTGATCTAGAATGTTTATATTTACAGGGGTTGAGGAAAAATAGCAACTGTAAGGTAGCAAATAAAGCTATAGACATGAAAGTGACAACAAATGAAACAAGGATAGTCATCATAACAAAACACAATGTATATACAAAAACAAAAAAGGTAAACTGTTTGAAAAAAATAAAATAAAAAGAAAATATCTTGCATGTTCATCAAATTCTAGTGGAAAATCTGCTGATTCAGTAATGTGCCCATTGATTTGATATAATGTCAACATTTATGAAGCTAGATCCAGAAGAAAACCACCATTATGGAAATATGATTTTTCATGAATTACTATTGAAGTAATAATGGTATGTATGTGATTCCAAATGATAACAGTAGGTTTTCATGGTCAAAGAATCAAATAATGAGGGTCAGATACATTTCAGAATATTACTTTTTGGTGCAATAAAATTAAGGGGGAAATGAGAATAGGTTCAAATGATAATGATAGGTTTTCACTATGAAGAGAGACTGAGCTGCCTTGGCACAGGTCTGAGTGCTTTCTAGTCATTTCTTATGTGTACATAACTGTTCAGATTATTGTGGCTTTAAGCAGACTATATTTTACGGTGCAGCCTAAGAACCCAGATACATGTTGGTGTTGCAGTGATTTTGTCTGATGGTGCTCTTCGCTTGTTTCCTTGTCATGACATTTTTCTTTACCTCATCTTTACTATTTTTGTTGTGTTGCATATTGAGGTTTTGGGAAAACAATTTGTCTCCACATAGAATGTGATGAATGAAAGCCATATGTCTCAGCAAGAACAGATTGAGCCCTGTGTGTGTTGACAGTACATTTTCTCCCAGTGGGGCTTCCATCTAATCCTTGACATTTTCAGACAATATTGCGGTGCTGAGCCACAGTTAGGATTTTATAAGTCAAGCTAACACTGGAGACATGTATATATATATGTGTTCGTGTATCTACTAATATGACGATCATCTCTCTCCCTGTCTTTGTGGTTCAGTATCTATGTCACAACTGTTATTACTTTGTGTTGTGTGTATTAGTGTGCATTTGTCTTACACCATATACTCCCGGTGTCTGAATATCTGTAACTTTAAATTCCTCTTTCTGTCACTCGGTCCTTTTGCCTTGGAAGCCAGGGTGCATTTTGTCTCGGGTAAAATGACACATTATTATCTCCATATTTATCTGTCTATCTTCTACTCATCTTTGTCTTTTATCCAGGTATTTTTCTTGTTTTGCCTGGGTTTCAGTGCCATTAGGGTGCACAGTCTCCAAGGCCTTGATGCTATCTGCAGCATGATATCTGAACTAATGCTGCACTTTTGTACCGTCCCCATGAGCAATTGCTTGGTAAAAACAGGCTTTCCTCTCTTTTTAGCTGTCAGAAGTCACAAGGAAAAGCCTGATAGGATGCTGAGAGAAACCTCAGTTTTATATTTCAATATACTTATCTGCCTCTGCTGCTTCTACTATACACCATTGACGAAAGAATTGTCTGCAGTATTGATGCATTATAGATGCAGGAGAAAATGCATGAGGGAGAATGCTACAGAGCCTGCGACTTTCTCTTTTTTTAGGTTGTAGGATGACATGTATGTTAATATTAAAGCATGCTATATCAAGGATTTTCAAGCCACAACCAATATTTAGGTACCACTGGTGTTTATTTAATGGAAGAAACTATAATGTCTATTATTTACCATGTTATAGGTATAGTATAGGAACTAAACTAAACTACCAAAAGCCAGTGCATCTCCTAATATCCATAATAGGTTTTCTGTCGTGTAGTTCTTGTTGCAGCAACATACATACTGACATCGTACTGTGTATAAACAACATTGAAAAGTATCATATAGCTTAGCCTTGTTTGCTGATCCCTTGAGGAGCCTTTATACAAATAACACATAAAATGTATGCACAACCAACATCAACAAAACATATGCAACGCTACATAAAAGCTCGAATAAAAGCACTACATATGTTGTTTTTATTAATAAATAAATCAGTGTGAATGAAGAGTTGGATTCCTGAACAATTACTGGAAAATTACTCTGCTCAAATTTTTTGAAACTGCCAAGGGGTCAAGATGCTTTTTATTGGGTTGTCCATATTTTATTTACATTTCTCCATTAGGATAATGACAAAAGAATCAAGAAAATGAAACTAATTAGATGCAAAAAGAAGGAAAATTACCAAAAATAAACCAAATGAGCAAAATAATCCCGAAGTTGCTGAGAAAGGAGCAAAACAGAAGAAAAATGAACAAAATAATCAAGTAAATGAACCACATTGGATGCAAAAAAGAAGAAAAATGACAAAAATGAAACAAAACCCACATGTTTCAAGTATGTTTGTTTCTATTTCACTGGGTTATTGCACTTTTTCAAAGGGCAGTGTAGTTATTTACATAAATTAAAGCCACATGCAATATTTGCAATATCAAGCACAATTTAGCCTTGTGTATTACTGTGCAAATTGCATGGCTGATTCATAATTTTGTTTTTACTCATTATCAAATAGCACCTAAAGCATGGACATTTTAAATATTGTTTGGAAGTGCTGCATGGCTAAAAATGTCATATCCTCAGTTTTTAACATGCATCTTCTTCTTCTCCTTTCGGCTGCTCCCCTCAGGGGTCGCCACAACGAAATACCAATGATTCGCATGTTTGATCTGGCATAGGTTTTTTTTTACGTCGGATGCCCTTCCTGACACAACCCTAGTTTTAAACATGCATGAAAGGGTTAATGTTTTTATTTTGGTATTTTTCAAAATTTTGTTCATTTTACTGAATGTTTCGCATCCTTGATTATTCATTTTGTGGATTTAGGGCTTGTTATGTTAAATTTAATTTCAGTAAAAGGCAGACTACAGTTAATTTGAACTTTTACTTTTAGGTTAAATGCATAAAATACTATGGAATGTGGATTTAGTTAATGTTAATTTGGTAAAGTGTTTGAATCCCATTTTGTTCTAAACTTGAAGGTCTTGAGCGAAAAAACATTTGTAGTCACTATGTTACAGATTTAAACATGTCACAAACCATACCATCAAGTTTTGAGTCGACCACAGCTTATATCTGACATGACAACTAGAGGTATTGAAAAATTAGTGCCTTAATAATTCAAAATATTCATCCCATACATGTGATTGTTATGTGTGGACATGTTTTAGATCAGTGGTTCCCCAAGTTATTTTTTCTGGGAACCCAATTTTTAGAAATTACCCAAATCTATAAATTATGAGAGGGAATTTGTGCACAAATGAATGTTTTTCATCATTTTAGTTGCAACTTTAGGCCTACACTATAATCTTAAGCAGGTAAATAAGCTATCAGGAAGAGATGTATGGTACAGAAATGAGGCTTATTGTCATTTCAAAACATATCAGCATTTTAATATTAAACAATTACATTACATTAGCTCTCATTTTTCCTCTCATCAGTAAAATTGATTTGCGACCTACCTGTGAGTCCTGTCCTAGTGCTGCTTTAGACCAGATCACCTCCTGTCAACATTTAACTCCATATTAACACGCATAACTTTTCTGTTGTGTGGTCTATAGGACCTGATTGTTTTGTTTCAAGCTTTCTGGGATGTGGTGGTATTTGTTCACTGTGGTGGAAACAGAAGAAAAAGAAAGAGGCAATTCTGCACTTTATCCCCCTTTCAATATATAATGCTCTCTCGGGGAATTCTTTGAGCCACATCCACAGTCATCGGCACCCTCTGCCCTCTCTCTCCCCCTTTCTCATTGTTTCTCTTGCTCTCTCTACCCATCACACCTCACCGCTTGGCTTCTTCCTCCTTTTACAGACTCCTGTGTTGTGTGCTTCCACATCTGCTATGTATCTGCACAGCATGTGTCTCCAGTGTGTGTGTTCTTCAGCTTTTATGCATATATAGATAGCTATATATTTCAGATGTTTGATTTCTATGCTTACCCTGATAGGTTGTTTGTGTGTGTGTGTGTGTGTATATGTGCTTACATTAGTGCGAGATTTTTGTTGTATCTGAACAAAATGTCTCGACATTGTAACTCCCAAGCATCTGCTTTTCATGCACATGATTTCTGTGCTCGTCTTTATAGGTTGTGTGAGCACACGTGTGTTCTTGCATGTGAGTAGACTTCTTATGAATATGGACATATCCGTAACAAATCTGGTGCCTGCTGTTTTTATCTCTGTTGTTCATTTCTGATTTGTGCTCCTACCTTTATGACATGCGTACGCCCGTGCTCTCATTAATCTGTCACGAATCAGTGGCATTGTGTCTCCATTGTAAATCTCGTGCATGTCTTTGATGTTTAATGTAGAGTACAGTATGTCAGTATGATTTTTCTGCCTTTCTTGGTAGGTTTTGTCCTCCCCGTATGAGCTTGCATGTTTGCCAGCATGTGCACATATGTGTGTATTTACCGGTTTATTAATATGCAAGAGAAACAGCTGGCATGGCTAATGGCTGTCCCTCCCCATGTCCCTCCCAGGTCTTGTCCTCTCTTCTACACTCTGCTCATTCAACTGAACACTGCTTCTTCTTTAGCTCTCCTCCTTGATGCTTCAAACACAAGCAGGTGTTTGTGTCCATGTGCGTTAAGGGGTTCGACTAAGGCATAAAGACAGATGAGAATCCTGGAAATGAGAGAGGGGAGTAAATAGGTGAATGTAGGATTAGTATTGGGGAATTATTTACAGTAGTGATGAAAGAACAGAGATTGCATTAGTCTACGGAACAGCAATGTAATCACCATGCAAATTTAAATTAAAGCTAACAGCATGGACTTAAAGTCCAGAGAGAATGAAAAAGAAGTGGAGGAGGAGAAGGAAGAGAGAGGTTCAGCATAAGCGAGTTCAATTAGCAGAATTTAGCCTATTAATTAGTGCTATTAGCAACACCATGCTGGGGTGTTACTATTTGAGTGTGTGTGTGCCCATTTGAGATTTGACATTAAAGTGACTTGTTAAGAGCCATAAACATAAAGTCTGCAAATGCCAGAAATACACGCACACAATAATTTAGGTTATGGAGATGAGATTTGCATTAGCATTTTTTAGTGCATTCCTGCTCCAATTGCACAAACACACCACCAGTTCCACACATACACAAGGCACTTGTGGACTGTGCAGTGGTGCAGGCCTATTTTACCCCGTAGTGCGCGTTTGCCAGGCTGTCAAGAAGTGGGTACAGTTCGGTGTCCTGGCTTGCATGCCTTTTATTCATAAAAATGCCACTCAGCTTCTCCGCCAAAGAATCAGGAGCAGCTGGCGACATTTTCTCTATTTTTTCTTTTCTTTTTTCTCCTTTTCGGGCCACTCTAGTTCCCTCTTCACAAGTCTCTTCTGCTATTTTTAGTTTCCTGCATTCATTTGTGTATTTCTCAGTTTATTTCTTCACTGTCTTTCTGTCTGTATCCTATCCATGCCTTTTCTTTTCTTACATTTTTTAAAAATGATTTGTCTGGTTCCAAAGACTCAACAGCGTCTTCGAGTTCCAAGGCTGAGCACTTTGCTTTTCACCAAGCCCAAAACACATGAATCATTTTAATTCATGATCAGACAGGCCTCTGAATGATGCGTCTGGGGGATCCAGGGGCCAACTGTGCATTTGAGTTCTGTGTAATGATCGATGGTGAGAAAGGGGATTGTGTTTTTAATGCACGTTCCTCAGCCATTTTCAAATTCAGATGAAAATAATTTGCAAGGGTGAGGTCATTATCAAGCCCATTCAGTGCCAGCACACATACAAGCATATTTCTCTACAATCATACCCACATTGTAGTTAGAGGAATGGAGAGAATGATGGAGAACTAACAAAGGAAACCTCAGACCACCATCCCCTCGCCTTCCACTGAGGCTGGAAGCTCATCACCACCCTCTGCTGGCAGGAAGTGTTACTTCAGCACCACTTGTTGCCTCCCCTCCACTCAATTGGTTTAATTGTGTTCTTATTTATATATTTCAGCATTGATTTCTCTGTCGTGGTTGACGTGGCTCTAATCCACAGTGACTGGCTGTCATGGTGTGATGGATGGAACAAAGCCAGTAAGCAAACACAAAGTGAGACAAGTGTGACACACGTGCATGTCTTTGTGAATTTTTAGTGTGTGTCTGCAGGCTTAGGTGTGTGTCTCAGTTTGTGTGTGTATGTGTGTGTTTAATCTAGCTCTTCTATCAATGTGTGTTGGCCTACAGATTTGAAAAACCTCCTGACCATGTGTCTATGTTTGTGTGCGAGTGAGTGTGTGTGCATATAACGTGATCATGTGATGGCTGCTGGGGAAAAAGACACAGGACAGTGTGTCATAATTATGCTATGTGTGTCACCGTGGGAGCGGAGTCACAGCCAGATGAGCTGGTGTTTACGATATGTACAGACAAACAGAGCACCATTTTGGTGTCACCTATCCCCCACTTTTTCTCCTCTTACTCGCATACAGCTCTCTCTTTCTATCCCTTGTGGCTGTGTTTCCCATGTCTGTCTCTTCCTGTGTGTATTTATGGGTGTGTGCCAGTACCAGAAATGTATGCAGTGTCTGCCCCATTTTTCTCCTTGCTTCAGATATGATAGGGGGAGAGAGAGGGAAAGGGTCACAGAGGGATGGAGGAAAATGTCCTGCAATAGATCGAGGCCTTGAAAGAAGGTCAGTGTATTGCCTATCAAAGCAAAGAGAGGGGAATCAGAAATAAAGGAAGACATAAAGTGACAGGAGGAGAATGTGTTGGGAAGTAGAGAGTAAATTAGATGGTGATAAATGACATGATAAGATTTTAGTTTTTATTGATTCTTCATTATAGCTACAGTCTGAAATTATGAGAAACATGATTAAATGGAAATGTAACACAACATTTTTTTTGACCAAATAGTGTTTTTTAAATCAATAATGTCAGTTAGGACACACACAAAGGTTTGCATCAGGCTTAAAGGTGCAGTTGACAATGTTGGCAAACTAGCTAGTAGCCCATGGTTTGTCACAATCTCTGGTACATGATTAGTTAGATGACCTGCCAGTCAACACAGCTTACAACCTCACAGGTGCACAAGCGCATGCGCTCACTCGCAGTGTGAAAAACAGTGACGGCGGTAGCGACTATGGAGATAACAACTGTACTTATCTAACCACAGGATGACTGAGGAGAGAGAGCCTGCATTTTATGCGTTCAACATCTGGTACATGTAAAAAAAGAAGCGACATACTTGCTTGACAGCTGTGACGTGTTGATACTAGCTAGTTTGCCAACATCGTAGACTGCACCTTTAACACTTTGGGGATCTTATTAAACTGCATAACCCTATTTCCACTAGCAAGCATTCAACGGTCTGCAAGGATTCTTAAGCAAACAATCTTAGACCAAATTCACTCATCTACCATATAACCAAACAGTTATCTTGCAAACTAGATTACAATTTAGGTGATTCTTACACTTTTCCAGGATCCTTCCACTTGACCATTGCCTTAGCTGGCTAATAATTTTATGCAGTGGTGAACAGCACAATAAAGAAATGTGGCAATTAAGCTTATTAAGAAAATATAGGGCACGTGTAAAACGCATCACCATACATTGACCTATTCTGAAATGGCATGGAATAATTAGTCTTTCCATTAGAAGTGTAAGTTATGTGCAGTGTTAATGCCAGTTTTGAGCAGCTAATACACTCTGCCACCTTCTATGGTCATTATTTCAGCCAATCAAAGTTAAGAGGAGATAAAATATTCCATGTAGTAATAATTAGCTTACTTGATTTACAAACCCATAACCAGACCCAAAGTGGAAGCAGGTATGCGAATGGGGTGCTATAGGAAGATGAATGAAGATGCCAAGGAGAGTAAAAAAATGCAATAATGAAAGAAAAAAAGAGATTAAGATAGTAGAAACCAAACCAAAAGCAGATAGGAGTCTCTAGAGACAGATGGAAGCCTGAGAAGGAGGATAAGAAGACAAACAGAGAAGCGATCCAATTTTAAACATTACAATTCAATCAACAGTATTCCTCCCTAGGCAGCAGTAACTGCAGACATGCATTAAAAAACACCCAAAAAACATCACAAAGATTCTATTATGAGCTCCAAAAGGTCAGGATTGATTTGAGATCCCATGCACTACACCTGTGCTGTGTATTGTGTCTGCAATGCAAAATGCACAAGTACATAAATGTTGAGAAAGGACGGAAATGCTGGGGAATGGAGTGAATGGAAGGAAAGACAAAAAGAGTGCACATGACAACTGTGAATGAGAGTCGGCCAAATTGGAAGATTGGCAAAATGGAGAGAGGCTGCTAGAAGACAGTACTTAAGGAAAGGAGACAGGAAAATGCTTGTTAGGATGGAGTGATTAAAAAAAAGCTGATAAAAGCGGAGAAATATGCTTTTGGTGAAGCCTGCATGAATGAGAAATTATCTAAAATGATATAAAAGAGCTTTATGCGTGCTCAGATAAAGGCAAGAACATGTTTAATGCACACTATGCACTTCCCTTCCCTAGATGTCTCAGAAGAAGACATTTCCTTAAACATCTTCCTCTTTTGTCATCTATATTCAAGCTCCAAATATCATAAAAGGCGTGTGCATGTGTGTGTTTAATGGATGTACGAGCCTGAAAGTGTGTTTGAGTGTGTGCAGTAAGCGATGTTTGCCATAAGCACTCAGCCATCCGTGACAGTAAAGTGGTGTAATGTGTTACAGTCTATCCTCCGTCCAATAACCAATATTACTCTGATTCCGGTCTTGAACTTACATGGGTTCCAGTTAATACCGCACACAAACACATCGCAACGGAAGTGAAGTTTTTACTGCTGATGCAGATGAAAGCTTCAATTTGAACGGGTTTCAAATGAGTGCACATTCAGGGTATGTTTTAATTTACTGGTGATAACTATTCACCCTTAACCTATACACTCGACCCTAAAAACAGACACTTTTCTAATATAGTGCAGGATAAAGGACCCACAGGAGACCACATTTTTTAGGGTTATCTGTCTCTCGGGAGCATTTTTTGGCGCCACTGGATTGTAAAAAGCTCGTCCACACATGCTTACACAAACATACACAGACACACCACAATAAACCAAATTTACGATGGTGCAATTTATGTTTTCGTTCCATACGCAGCCTCATACAAACTCCACGTAGGGTCATATTTGTTCTGTACCTCATTTCCGTCGTCTCACAGTTTGCAAAAGAGGAGTAGCATAAAATTGAGCCATAACGTGAATCTGTTTCTGATGTCGTCATTCATTCATTGTAAATGATGGCTGTTTGTAGTAGCAAGGGCTGCACTGTGCTGCTGAGTAGTAGCCTGCAGAAAGATTTTGAAGGACAGATAGCTTTGTAGTGATGTCATGATGGCCTCATGCACTATAATGCCACCAGCAGGAGCTAATTATCTTTTATATTAGAAACAATCAAAGTTTTTTTTTTTTGTGCTTTCTCACCACGGCTTTAAAGAGTCCAAGTGATTTGGGACCACTTTGAGCTCAGCAGTGCACTCACCTTCTGCAGTTAAATAAATGCAGGGGCAGATATTCATATCAAACTGTTGCTTCAGTACAAAGCGCAGCAGTAAACCAGTTGTAGTCTCAAACACTTCACAGAGGATGTGCAGAACTTCAAAGGTTTGCATGAGGTCGGAAACTGGAAACAACAATTGCATAAAATGAGAATCATTTTTCTTCTGATTACCTATTGTGGGGTATGTAGGCAGGACACCGTATTTGATCATTTGGTTTTATGTTGAGCTTGTACAAATACTGTGTTTTTGTTGGAATAATCATTTGGGTTGATACAGTGACGAAGAAAAGGTACTGGCTCATGTTATTTCGGAAAAAAATCATTTCAGTCTTCATAAAAAAAGATTTCATTTGAGCTTGTATAAGTTGATTTATGCAGTGGTGTAGTAGAAAGAGGATAGAAGATCCAGAGATGTGAGCTTCATGAGACTAACAAACAACAATCTGAGTAAACAAAATTCAGTTTCTTCCTCTACCGTCTTAAAACAGCCTATTTTCATATAACCTGCATGTGTTTGATGATACCTGCTATGATGCAGATGACAGGTTTATCTTGTAAATATTTGACAGGCTCCATAGGCAGGTAAATTGTTGTTGTAAATAAATATGTGTGTACTGAGATTTTGGTGGCTTTCATTTAGGTGTGCACATGCTGTATATCAAAACGCTGAAATGGCTGCTGCTCTACCGCTGCAACAAAAGAGTAAAACACTCCGTCAGTGTGTTTTAACATGAAAAATGAACTAACAGAAAATAACTAGACCTTTTTTTCCTGTGTGGTCTTTATTCACCCTGAATAGTGCCATTACATGTAGTTTTAGACAGAGCAAAGCCCAGGGTGATTGAAAAAAAAAAAAAAAAAACACATTGTATGAGTGGTAAAAAAGGCTGAGAGAGATAGATCTGCACACAGTCTCACTCTGGCCTTTAAGAGGCGGAAGCTGTCTCTGGCTTGTCATTTAGTGATGAGCACGTGAAGAGAATAGGGTCGTGACATTAATGGAACATGGAGAGAGAGACAGCGAAAGAGGACAGAGGAAGAAGAGAGCAGTTAGAAGGAAGGATGTAGTGACTAATGAAACAGAAAAAGAGGGGTATGGGGGATTTGGATGGAAACAGAAGAGGGACTGAGACAGGGAGGGAGAAGAGGATATGAAGAAAGAAAAGGGCAGGACTGACTCATCTTGCGCGGGAGGAAGAGGAGGACAAGTGAAAGAATTGGTGGTAAACAACGGGATTGATGGTGTTGATAGGAAGATGTTGAATGGTACTTGAGGATGTTATATGTTACCTCATGGATTCTGTCAGGGCAAGTCTGGCCGTGCTTGTGCATGTGTGAGTGAGAATGGGACTGATCCACAGCCATAGCAACATTAACAGATGCAAGTTCATGCAGATAGATACAATGAGGTATTGGAAGCATTTTGCTATGCACAAGTAAGCCAAAAAATGTAGATGTTAAATTTGTTTTTTTTAGAATTGGGTAAATCATTAGTTTTCACATTTGTCATTTTTCCTTTTGGATGAATGTATTGCAAAACAGGGAACAATAGATTTCTCACCTCTCTTTTCCCAGTGTTGCATCTTTCATGATATAAAGAATATCACTGTTACATGCACAGATGAATCAATTTATCTGCAGCATTTGGAAGTTTTACAAACTCTCCTCATTGACAGGAGCTGGCACAGATGCTGGTTAATATTAGGATTCTAACTTGCTCCTATTCTCCTTCTTAGAATCTTTCTGGTTTGTTTCAACTGTTTTCTTCTGCATTTACTGGTCAGTTGCTTTGAATTTGTTCAGTGAGTCAGGTGTATTTATTTTGGTATGTTCAGTTTGAAGTGAATGCATGGGAACCGACCAGAGTCTAGCTATTTGTAGTCAGTCACATTGCCTGAAAAATCAGTGAAAATCGGGAAATGTGAACTCTGTAAAATTCTGAAGACGACTACAAATTCTACGATTCTAAAGCATATGAGTTGGATCTCAATCAATCAAAACAAATGTGTCAAAAATGATCTTATTTTTCATGTTTTATTGAGTTACAGCAGCCTGGACTCAATCTGAAACAAAAGACACACAGATACAAAATATGTAGACAATGAACACACCATACAGTATGTATTCTATATTTACCCAGTTTTGCATTAAGTTAAAAAAATACAGTTGATATAAAGCAAAAAAAGTAATTTATTTACAGACCTTAAACATCCAACTCACAAAAATAGCAAGATGATTAAAACATCATAAAGTAGGTAGACAGTGTTTGAGCATTGTACATACATATTATAAATGAACTAATAATAAACACCACACCTACAGAGTGTTCTCACTATTTTCAGTTTCAACTAGTAAGCACTCAGAGTCATCCATCAAGGCAGCTCAGTTTCTCTTCATTGAAAACCTACCATTATCATTTGAATCTATGCTCATTTTCCCCATAATGTTAGTGCATCTAAAAGCAATATTCTTACATTTATTTGACCTCACTATTGATCACTATTGGAGTCCTTAAAGAATTCCTAACGCATTGTACCTGAAACTGTAAAAAGCAATAAATAATGTTGTTCAAGTACACTTATAGCACTAGAAGGAGTTAGAATAGAATAAAAATGTTTTATGCAATCAATACAAACTCTGGACATCAGTCAATGCACAGCAGTGATCAAAGTCTTCTGTCAGCATTAGAATTTTATCAAAGGAGGACTAATTTACAAAGGGACCACCAGAGCACTTATTAACAGGGTTTGATTAAACCCAATGAAACCATAATGACTCCTGGGAAAAATGAAGAGTCATTTAAAGCCAGTGTCTAGCGGATGTCATTGCTATTGCACTATAAGATACTTCAGATGATACTCGCACACATACACATATGATGAGCTTATGAGTTACTCACCGGAACACTGTACCTTCACATTCCCTCTCTAACACACACACACACACACACAGACACATGCACACATACGCACAAAATCAAATGAAAGAATGTTGTGAGAGTCCCACAGCTGGGCACTGATGAGAGACAGGGCAGTCGACCTGCTGGGTGAACAGCCACTATTTCCATACAAATCAATGGAGCGTCAGGCTTTGGTAGGGGTCGCATCAGGGGACAGGCCTGGTCGCACACGCAATGAAGCTGCACACACACTCCCACCCACACACATCACATCACCACATGCGGGCACAGGAACCCGCAATCAGCTGCCCCTTACATTACCACACGCACACACACACACACACACACACACACAAGAAGAATCCTTTTGAACACACAGAGCCGGTGAAGATGACTTTCGATGTACATTATTTGCCAGAAAAGTGTCCAGCTGCTGTGATGTGATGTTCTGGACAAGGTGTTCTCACCGCAGGCAAGGAAAAACCTGACGCAACATCTACCGGTAATGGATAAATAATGCACAGAGAGCTGGTCATTAAAGCCTCACAGGGTGACTGAAGTTTATGTCACCCTGAAGGGCTTGAATTTCAACAATAACTGCTTCTTATTTTATTTCATGGCAACTTAGCAAAGACTGACAAAATTGATTGATTGACAAAAATGTACGTATGTGGACTATCGTACAGAAAATAAGCATAAACATAGTATCAGGCTTAAATATTCAACAAACAATTTTAGATTGCACTTCTTACTTTGGCTACATCCATCCAAATAAAAAAGTCAATCCACATGAGGGCTTTAGTCATCTACAAAAACAGAGGTTGAATATTCAAACTAAAAGCACATACACCATCAACAAACAGCAAATGGGAGATTGTGAAAAGGTGAGTTTTGAACAGTGATTTGAAAGAGTCCGTGTTTGGCAGAGGAGAGTGGAGTACACAGACGCAGTACTCAATTAAAGTATTGCTATTTTATAATTTGAATGAATCAGGTATAAGTACTCATAAAACCAAGTACTTGAGAAGGAGTAAAAAAGTATCTAACAAAGACTCTACTCAAGTTGTGAGGAACTTAATTACCGGTACATGGAATTTATTACAACCTACAACCTCAATTCAGTGAAGTTGGGACATTGTGTAAACCTTAATTAAAAAACAGAAGACAATGATTTGCAAATTTTAAACCCATATCTTATTCCCAGTTCAGCATAAACAGCATATCAGATGTTAAAATTGAGACATTCATCTGACCACAGAACAGTTTTCCATTATGACTATTGTAACGCCTGAATGTGGGCACGTCTGCAGGCTTGAAATCATACACAGTAAATCCACAGGCTGACCTTGTGATTTCTATTCAAATAATGGTGCAGCACTAAACATAGCAAACATTACACATTTTCAGACAAGTCTTGGTAAACACCTCGCCTTCGCTACTCAACACTAACATTACCCAGCCTCAAGAACAAATTTTAAAAATCAGAAGACTAGAGACTATGGATAGCAGATTGTCAGTGAGGTTTGTCTCATGTGTAACTATGGTACACTGATTTGGGTATCTACGGTTTACAATAAAGCCTCAAAAATATAATATACTGAAAACATACGGATGTTCTTTTGGTAATTCCTCATGAGAGATGCCGTAAAAGTATATCTATGTACGCAATATGCTTTGTTTCAAGTACTGCTCTAAGTGCCCTCTTCTCTGCCGCTTGGGATAAATGAGCACATCAGCTTGCTGCAAACTAATTCCGGGCTTTGATTCAAAATTTGATATAGTTCACACTTTAATTAGATTCCACATTTTATAGATATGTCCTGCCTTGCTTTTTTGTCTCCGTATCACTGTCACTGTTAGTGTTGAAAGTAAAAATAGAGGTTAGTGTCACATCATCTTCAAGGCACAAAAATATCCTTCAAGAAAAACTAGATAGTTTAATCTTTTTTGGCCTGAACACTGTCAAATTTAAAATGTGTTTCAGCCCAAATAGAGGCTAATGGAAATGGAAATGCTGAAAACACAGCCCATAAGTCTTAAAAACTCAGTTATTTTCAAACCCTACTACACCCCAATTTTATCTGCCATCATCTTTCTTTGTGATTTGGAACTGGAATTAAGTAACGCATTAAAGTAAAGCATATTAAAAGGATAAGAGCATCACTACAAGCCTGACAAAATTGTCCAGTAATAAGGAGAGAGGACAAAGGGGCCAAAGAGGACAAAAAAGACGCATGCTGTAAAAATGAAAATTTGTGTGTGTGTGTGTGTGTGGGGGGGGGGGGGGGGGGGGG
>JAQQAE010004344.1:0-18907 GCA_029823295.1 Pseudamia nigra | reverse complement strand
TGTAAAGCGCCTAGAAATAATCTAGTGATTATGATTGGTGCTATATAAATAAAGTTTGATTGATTGATTGATTGATAACAAGCGGATAAATGAAGAAAGTCTCACTGAGAGCATCCTGTGAGTTAGAGTGAGCTGTCACCATAGGGGAGAGTGAGATGAGGGGTATTCAGCTGGTTGGAATCTGCAAGTTGCCACCATATGCTACTAAATATTGCACATTGTAATGTGAATATAGTAAATGTAAAAAACTCTATTTAAAGCCTTGTATACACTGTGTGATTTCTGAGAACAAAATGTAGCAATATCTAACAGTTTTCCTACATCATGCCGTTAAAGAGGTTCAAGAAGCGACAGAAGACAGTATCGGAAATTTCAAATGAGCTTCCCACAGTCTAACTCCTACTATAACCATGTCTGTGTAATATCCACTGGGATATGAGCGTGAAATGTTGTTCTGATCAGTGTGACAGGTATGTTTACATTTGCCAAAGCGATCATCTTAGAGTTAAAGTTAGAATTAAAAATTAGCATCATTCCAACATTACAGCTCTCGCCTGTGGAACAGCCTGCTGGAAAGCCTCATGGCTGCAGAGACAATTAATGTTTTTAAAAACAGGCTCGCCACCCACCTTTTTAGTTTAGCTCATAACTGACTTCTTTTTCCATCCTTCTTACTTTTGTTGCTTTTAGTTTGCTTTCATTGTTGCTTTGTTTTTTTCTAAGTACATCATTTTTATTAACTCCTACATGTACTTTTTAATATATGTAGCTTTTAGTTGTTCTTATATACAGTCTGTGGTTTTTAGTAGTTCCGATGTTTTTATCTGTTCTTTCTGTTTCCACTTTTTTAGCTCCAGTGTTTTCCTCAAGGGGGCCCTCCACACCAGGAGCTATAACTGGTCCATCAACAGGGGTGTTGCCCTGAGGGTCACCCTGGCCTGGATGATTGGAGGCTACAGGTCACAGTTTGAGCACCTGTCTGTCCTAGCTGGGGTGGTCCCTGTTCCTTACCCTGATATCTCGGTGCCAAGGTATATTTTATATTCCTTAGAGGCAGAGACTGTGTGTGAGAACATGGATGTGTGAAGAGTGTGTGTGTGTGGGGGTGTGTGGGGGGGGGTGTGGGTGTGTGTGTGTGGTGAGGGGAGTATGAAGGGGTGAGGGTGTGCATTTTAAACATGTAAATATATGTAATATACACTGTTGCCCATAAAGGAAATGATTGTGACCATGTGATTTATTCTTGATAAAGTGCATATCTTCTCAAAACTTTATTGATCAGTCTCTTCCAAAGGTATAACTGATGTGTATAAATAGGAATGAAAAGAGTAATGTGTCTGAAAACAAATTATTCCATCTTTATCAGCAGCAGTGTATATATGTGTGTTTTTAGTATGTAAAAACTTTGTGCTGCTTTTCTGTATGAAAAGTGCTCAACAAATAAAATTTGATTTGATTTGACCTCAGGGTGTTTTCAGGTCATACGCAGGTTCAATATCTTCTCCAGATGTTTTTCCATATACAATAAATACCGTTTTTGTAACGGCTCAGACACACAATAGCTCAGCTATAGCAGCACTGACAGATGACACTGATGATGTGAAGTCTTATACCTTGACATCACGGCCTGGGGTTCAGTCGGTTTTATCATGTCATAGTCTGCACAGGTTGTTAGACCCAGGGTTAATAGACACATGTTGCATAGTGTAGCTGATGGTAAAACTTACACAACTGCTGAAATCACACAAAGTAGACCAACCATAAGGCAACAAACACAACAACGTGAATATTCATATTTTTAGCTAATTATAGTCTTAAAAATTAACATTACACTCAACTTTAGCCCTAAATGCTTCATGCTGAACCTTTAAAACTATGTCAAAAATGTGTGGTTTCCTCCTGTTCAAAGCAGTTTTAGGCACAATTATCACAACAATTCAGCATTGAATCCTAATTGTAACCCCTTCTGCTTAGTAAAAGGATTAACCAAGAAATACCTCGAGCAAAGGCATGAAACTTTTAGTAGCCAATAACTAATGTTTCTAAAATTATGGGCAATAAAAGAAAATGGATGTTATAAAAATTAATGAAAAGGGTAATAAAGGGGGGTCTTGTCATTGAGTTCCTGGTCTGGGTGACATTTGTTGCATGTTGTTTCTTTCTCTCACCTGGCCCTTGTCTCTTTTTAGTTCCAATTACCTTGTGTTGAAAAGGGCAAAACAAATGCCAAAAGCCTAAAGTGTTTCTGATGAAAAACTTATCATTGATTAACATACAACAATTAGTCACAGAACGGTGTTGCATTTAATGTTTTTTCCAGACTCAGCAATGGGATGCAGCAGTGAATGAGATGAATAGTTGGTAGTTATTTCATCTGTAAAGTTATTCTGTATATTCCTCAAATCAATGCAATATTTTAGGATGGTACAGCATCTGTTTCAGAGAGTGCAGCAGGCAGCAGAAGACATGTTTGTTGAAAAGTGAAGTCTGACTAGTGTGGCACTGACAATAATAACATAGCTTTATAAATGTACCGTGCGATACTTGATGCCTGAAGGGAAAAATCTTTCTCCTGCCACCTAAACCCTCTCCATCATATTACTGAAGACATGGAACCATTGTATGTCAGATCATAAAGACACAAAACACAGACAGAGTATAAATGACAACATGCAGGATTTGGCTAAGCTGAGATATAAATTTCAGGAAGGTGGACCGTATTGTCACAGCTGATCAATAGAGCGGATGGAAGACAACACAGTGGACAATGTTCTGTCTCATGCTTTGTTTGGAGGGAGTGACTGTACAGGCCAATGGTGGGTGAACAGTCAAATGATCAGCAGATATACTTAATCCCCAAGGACAGGAAGCTCAAATCAGCTTAAAAAAAACTAATTATGTCAAGTCTCCTCTGGTTGATGATAAAGGATAATTACTTTTTTATTCCCCTCGCTCAGGCCGAATACGTTCCCTCAGATGTGCCGACGTAACCTTTAACGAACACCACATGATTGATGAGGCGACTCATTTCCCTCCACCAAATGATTACCGATCACTGTTTCCCCCTCCTTAAACACACACATACAAATAAGACATCCTGTCTCTGAACTAGCAAGTTTGCGTGTGACACTTGAAAAAGCAAAGCATCTCATTTCAGGACTTTCATTACTCATATCATCTGATCCTTACATCTCCAGTGCATGGAGACAGAATACAATTACAGAGGATAGAGAGAAAGCTCTGCTTTATCTGTCACAGGAAACAGACACACTCACATCCACAATGACCGTTTGTGACAACAGTGTCAGCCTCAGACAATACTGTGCCATATCTATCTGTCTCTGCTGGAGAGATACTCGGACAGTAGGAGACCGTGATGAATGAGACATTGCTCCACGTCTGATACATATTTCTCATTTCCAGAACAAACAATAAAGGCATCTGAAATGAATATCACGCACTAAAAAAACAGAGGCAACACAACTCACTTAGGTGGAGGAAACAGGATATTTGTTTCTACCTCACTTGTCGATAGACACTCATGAACTTGCAGTAACACTTACACTGAACGTCTAACATTTAAAATCTTGATTCCAGCTTAAGGAACCCCATTAACTTGTTTGTGCAGCTTGACAGTAAATGAAATGAGACAGTTGCCCTGATCCTAACCGCTTGTGCAAATTCCTATATGACTGGGGAGTAAATGTAGGGTCCATGTCTGTATCTGGTGTTTGTGCCTCAACACTGACACTTGACAAATATGGAGCTCCTTGCTAAACCTGGTTACTAGCAGGTTGCCCAATGACAGCAGCTATTCACTGTTTAATGCCACCAAAATCCGATTATGTTTTTCGGGGTGCATTTACCAGGCGACAGAGATGGATGGAGATTATAAACTAAGGCACTGGCCAAGTAGAGCATTTTTTAAAAGGTTAGGAAAGACATAAAAATAGCATGGCTCAAGGATTTCTGTGGTTAAATAGCAAGGCACTCAAGGTCAACACAGTCAAGGTGGAGGCAAT
Organism: Pseudamia nigra; assembly: GCA_029823295.1. Lineage (NCBI taxonomy): Eukaryota > Metazoa > Chordata > Actinopteri > Kurtiformes > Apogonidae > Pseudamia > Pseudamia nigra. Next base: position 14,885 of record JAQQAE010004344.1, on the reverse strand, counting down.
GATACGGGAAGTGGTGCATGTTAGTGGTACTTTATCCTAAAACAACCTGACACATGTAAATATTTCTTTTTTCACTACTTGTCACTAAAATGTCAAAAAAGGAAATGACAGACGGCCAAAGGACGGTTAGTTTGCTTTTCTTCCAGGGTTTGGCCATCAATAGAGACAAACAATTTAAATCTAAACATTGAATGGGTTTCAGAGGTAAGATATCTTGACGTTAAATCACATTCCCAAAAATTTGAGAAGTATGGCAAGCAGCATAAGGCAAAACATTCAGACTGTCCATTATTTAATATTTAAAATGGTTTCATGCAGGGTTCTATAATATATGTTCACGTCTTTGTCATGTGCAGCATCTATATAAGCAGTCAGGACTGATAATACACAGTTGAGCAAATATTTAGAACGAAAGTCTAATAAGATCAAATAATTGCCATGTTCTTAAGAAATTTGATGTGTTAAGCTGGGATCATTTCATTAAATTAGACTAATCTTTAAATCATGTATGAATTCCACCATCATCAGAATCCTTGTTGACTTTGTGGTTGATCTCCAAGCAGAGTCCATTTGGACAAACATCTGTTTCTGTTGAAAAGATACAAAACTCAAACTGGATCCTGGCTGGGATGCTGTACTGTCTGTTGTGTTGAGGATTTATCTTGTTAAGATATCAGTCAGTCTACATTTCCTCCTCTCATGTCCAAGAGGTTTCAGAGTAGAATCGTTGCTCCCTCACATGGAGACAAGCCAGCTGAGGTGGTTCAGGCATGTGGTTAGGGCGCCTCCTGGACACCTTCCTGTTAAGGATCCCCTGTAGGGCCCTGGAGCAGACCCAGGACATGCATGAGGGACTCTGTCTCTGTTGGCCTGGGAATGTCTCTCCAGAAGAGGTGGAGGAGATGGGATAGGAGAGAGCTTCCTTGCTTAGGCCACTGCCCCTGTGACCCAGAATAAGTGCCTGACAATGGATGGATGGGTCTCAGGACAGGCATTACTAATTAAAGGCTATAAATGCCTTGGTGTTTGGTATCATTTCATACATCACAGTTGTCCCTGTGTGGATATTAAATATAAAGAAGACAGACTGATGATAGCAGGACTGCTTGTTTTCAATAAAAATGAGCATCAAGCTCAAGGATGACACAAAAAAGGAAAATGAGACAGTCCTCAGCACAGGAAGCTCTGAGCCCAGGTGGCTGAGACAGACTATCAGGGATCAATTTAAGGTAATTAAGACCTGTTAACACTAAACTGTGTTACAGTTTCACTCCTTTGTCATTTGTTCTGTGGGAATGCTGCACCACCACACATTCAGTTCAGACAGTATCAGTTTTTCTGCACCAGTGGACTATTTGAACTGCATGTTTGCCAACATGGTTCACTTTCTGGGAACGGGATTCAATCCAATAATCACATTCCTCCTCTGGTTTTGTCTCCCAGCTTTTCTCTGTCCTCAGTTTCTGGAAGAGTCCATTCACAGACTGGGGGCCATTCTATCCTGTCCTGAAAGGCTTCAAACCCGCGTCTCCTCAATGGCTGAGAACAGCCGGTCCGGGCTTTCTCTGGGAAACACAATTAGCCATGGAGCGTCCTAGTCCAGCCTCCTTCACATTCAGGCTGTGTTTGATGACCATCCAGCCCCATGACTTCATACACTATTAGCCTATTGCAATGCAAAACAGATGCTTCTTCTCCAACTCTACACCATCTCAGCCTGAAAGAGGACCCCCTCATTCGCCTTGCTTTGTCCCATGGCTACTAATGCATGTCATTTTTTTGTGAGAATGAGGAACAGAAACTGTGAGCAAACACACCTCTTTTAGCCTGGCCTATTATGGGATTTGGCCCATATGGTGGGAGGAAAATTTGTAATTGTGGAAGCAGTGGGAAAGAGAAGGATGTAATATGGTATGGGAGAACTTAGGAGTTTATGGCACTCACTTAAAAATAGAAAGGCCAAAAAAAACAAGGATGTATGGAACACAACTCAGGAAAGAGCAGCAAGACATTGTTACCAAGGAAATGTCAAATTATAAATAAAATATATATTTATAGGTCTACCCTTTCCAGAATGAGAATGGAGTGTGCAATATAGAGCAGAACTGAGAGTGGGATGTCTTGAACTGTAGCATTTCATTTATTAGAATTCAGAGGGTGTAAATAAGTCCTATGTTAATTTTTCATTGTCTTTTTTTTTAACTGACCTCTGCACTTAACCCAAAATGCTCAACAGCAGAAAAGAGCAGAAAGGACAAGAAGCACAAAAGTCCATGGTGCACAACTCAAGAATGAGCTGCAAACTTTTTTAAGATGACATCTAATAAAAGATATACTTTCAGTTCTTTCCATTACAAGAACACTTGGTGCTGTTTAAAGTCAACAGCAGAGAACAGAAGAGCAGGAAACAAAAGCTGGCATGCTGTCAGTGAGGATCAGAAACAGGTCCATATGATTAAAATGACGGCCACATGCTACAGGCCTTTAAACCCACCCATAACTGACATTAAAGCCCCCCCTCCCCACATGTGGCTGCTGCCTCTATCAGTCCCTTCCTATAGACCCATGCAGGTATGCGAATGTGTATGACTTCATGCATGATGAAGTGTATGTGTGTGTGTGCATATACTGTCTTTTTACCAGAGCACCAGTGACCAATTCCAATTGCTTTAGCTCCTTAAAAAATCACTCAAGCCCGCTTCAGCATACCTCACACCCCCTCCTCACACAGCAAGGAAATAAATATTTATCACATCACAGGAAAGGGAGAAAGATGATGAAGGGAGCAAAAGAGGAAAGCAAGGACAGGGAGAAAGAGAGGCAGAAAAAGCCAAAGACACTTGTGGTTACGATGACAACAGCCTCCCACTTGGCAAAGGACGGAGACTGATGGAAATGGAGCAGACTAAAAGACAATAAGGAACTAGCAAAGAACTTGTGTGTGGTGGAGAATGAAAATAGCTGCTAAATCCCTCAAAATGAATCTGCAGTGGTGAGTGCCCAAATATGCCACTTTGGTCAATTCCCACCGCTGAATTCTGGGAAAAACAGAGACGCTGAGTGTTTTTCTGTGTTTGTTTCTTAAGTTAAAAAAAAAAGATCCCAATGTGGTGCTCAGTTTCAAAACTTGCTTCCTGTCTCTTTCGGGTGCAAACACTGGATTCAAAACATTCACAGGACACGATAATGCTAACTGCTATATTTAATGGTGGATAGTGATGTGTGACTGTATACTGAATGAGGATTGGTTTGCAGACCACAGTAATACTCAAGGTTATTGTGAATGTTAAGGACAGAGGTTTATGGATGAGAAATCCGTTTAGGATTCAATCAGAGAGAAGGATACTCGGGAACAGACCATGGAGGTTCCAGAGGACTCACTCAGAGCTGTCGTAAAAGTGATTTCCCAGAGTGAACGACCTGGATCAAGCATCTCAGCAGGAGCACAAACTGCTTTGATTAGCCCCCAGTATGACCTTTAACCCTCAGAAAGCAGAGGTCATGGGGGCGTGAGCAGTTTGCCATTCCTTAATGAAAAAAACACCACTTTATTTGTGAAAGTTATGACTGACTGTTATGACTGATTGATTGTTTGGGTGATTTATTGAAGTGTCTACACGCATATGAATTTAAAGACCTTTTATTTAATAAGTGAAATTTAAAATGTAAATGTTGCATTTAAAATGTATAGACTCAATAATAACCCCTTTGTTGTCTGCCCATGTTTTTATATATTCATTGCATTTATATATTTTTGTAAATGTTGCATGCTCTAACTTTAAGACCAAACACAGCAGCAGTAAATACACTTTTTCCATTACTATATACACATACACACACCTTCTTCTTCAGTGTTTTTTCATCATTTCAAATATTTTCAGTATTGTACATGATTTATATTTAGATTGTCCAGAGCAGACACATTTAGCTTTAATGACAGCTCCGCACACTCATGACATTCTCTCATCAGATTCATGATATAGTCTCCTTGAATGTTCTTTAGATCATCAGTTGTCTTGTGCAGAAGAAGGGAGGGTACAGAGTCAGCATCCCCATTAGTGCTAATACAACTTCTGTACAAAATTTAAAGAACTTTGAATGTGGCCCCAAGTGCAGTCCACAGAACCATCAAATGCTGTGATGAAATTGGCTCTGATGAGGACTATCCCAGAAATGGAAGACCAAGAGCTACCTCTGCTGCACAGAAAGAATTTGTAACAATTACCCAGTCTCAGAAACTACCACTTTACCGCAATTCTTATCACCCTTTTTTAAAATTTAATTCAGTTTTATTTTTATTTACCTATTTCTTGCCATAAAATGGATTTATTATATGCAGTAGCAGTAGTAGTAGTAGCACTAATAGGACTATTAATTCTGTACCTAAACTTCCTAAGCAAAAGACAACTGATGATCTAAAACACATTCAGGAGGCAAGAAATTACACACCTTCAATCTGGACCTGACACACCTGTCATGTGAAAATTATTCCAGGTCAGTATCTCATAAATCTGATGAGAGAATGCAAAGCTTTTGTCAAAGCAACTTTGGACAATTTATAATATAAAACATATTCCATTTCATTCAGCACTTTTATGTTCACCACATAATTCCATACATATTCTTTCACAGTTTGGATGTCTTCAGTAGTAATGAAGTTGGAAAATAAAAATAAAGAAAAAACACTGAAGGAGAAACTTTTGATTGGTCGTACAGTATATATAACATCACAAGTGGTTGAGTGTGTACGCATGACCAAATGTGTTTATTAATGCATATTTTCATATTTCTATAAATAAATAAGACTCTCTATTGACCTCTTAAGCCCTAGCCTCGTTTCAGGCCTCTTTGGTGTTGGTGTTTAATGTTGGTGTTGTGTTTTGTGTGTGTATATATGACCTATATGCACTTTAGACTTTACTTCATCTGTTTGAATTGACGTGCAATATGACTATACTTTTACATGATTTGTGCACTGTTGATTAGTGCACTGTTGTGCACATTTTGTTGTAAAGCAGCGGGTCCCCCGAACCCCCCCCCCCCTTAATCTGGGGGTTTAAGAGGTTTAAACACCTCTGAATAAAAACACCTAAAAACAGTGAATCATGTTATATAGTATATTTTCTTTATCTATGTGCTTGGATATACCAAATATTTCCAGTGATGATCAGCAGTTGAAGTAACTGTAATTTATTAACCGTTGTATTCAGTGGTGTTGTCTTGTTTGTTAACTTAGCATCAGTTACTTCATAGTGTATAATGATGATGATGAATCTAGTTAATTGAGGTAGTCCGATATTGTTTTGATTGAATCATTCATAGTGATAGAAAATACAACCTGTGCATTTTAGGCCGTAGTGTATTCTGACATTTTAAGGGTTATGGACCCACATTATTATTAGGAATTATGTAAAAATGTGTCATCTTTCCTGTTTTCTGTCACTTTAATGTTCTCAGATTCGAATGAGCTGTTTAAAAGATTTAACCTTGACCATGTGCCACTGGGGAATTATAATTTGTCTTCTTTTCCTACAGAATAACCAGTTAATCAAACAAACAAATAAAACTGATTTACTGATGAAAATATCTTAATTAGAAACCAGCATATTTATTTCACTCACTAATTCGTGCAGGCAGACAGAAACACATCGCAATACATCACTTCAACAATAAATGTCTGCAATAAGCATTTAGTTTGATTCATTTCAGCCGTTGTGTTTGCCCCTTCCTTCGGGGTCTAAATCCACTTTTATGTTAATAGACACTCTTCCTTTTCTGTCTTTAATGGGGGGTTTAATAATGCAAGAATATTCCACACAATTCTTTTAAATTTCATTGTGGAAATCATCGCCTGAGGCTGTTCTTTTCTTCTTTTTCTCACCCCCGGTTGCCAACCTGCACAGGTCTTTGGCAGTTGTATCCATAATTCTATGGTGGCCGTAGATAAAACCATTATCTCTCACATTTGATCCACCTCAATCCTCTTGCAATATTATATTTCCTAATTAAGGAAGGTGTGGGGGAGGGCAGAGACTTCCCTCAAGTCTTTTTCATGACTTTAGTTTTCTCCGTCATTTTTCTCTCCTTCCACCTCAATCCCTCAGTCTCACTGTCTCGGTCTTTCATTCAATCTCACGTCTTTCCTTTACTTCTCTATCTGTGTCTCTTTCCTGTTCTTTATCAAACTAAACAAGAGCTATTCATGTTTTCTATATCCATCTTCTGCCTCACTACATGTATACTCACGGGATTTAATAAAACACCACTCTATTTTTAGCTCAATTTGGGAAGAGCTTTTCTCAATTAATGACATTAGTTGCATAAATGCAAGTATGGTTGCCGTCATAATAAATCCCAACATGTGCCCTATGTCTCAAAACACTTTTGGGGAAGAACTCATAATGCCTTTGTGCTACCCATCTTAAATGACTCCTCTGTCAACACACAATCCTATAAAAAGGCACCACAGCTTTGGAGAAAATGGCATCTATAAGAATACTGGAGTAACTTGATCGCGACTGTGTCATTGGAATGCTGGAGGAAGGGCAGAAATTAATTTAAAACATACTAAACAATGGCATATTGATGGTAGTTAAAAAAGTCAAATGACTCATTTTAAGGCTTTACAGTATTTGCAATGTTTTTTGGATGGATGGATGGATGGATGGATAGATAGACAGATAGATAGACAGATAGATAGGCTTTATTGATCCCACAAAAAGGGGAAATTCGCTCGCGCATTGCAGTTTGGGGAAAAAGCTTAACTTATGTTAAGTTTGGATCAAATAATATAAATCATGGAGAATAAATTTTCATATTTTTTTCATCAATTACACAATGCCTAAATCCTGCTCCATCCAGTTTTGCCACATGGGAGTGGACCTCAGAAAAAATTCATTACAGCCAATATCTTGACACAATAGTTTTTTTTTAAATCATGGTTGAATTAGGCCATAATTCAAACATATGATATTTGTGAATTTAAAGTCATGGAAGTCATAGTTCGCAACAAAACTGTTGAAGAATGTGCTGGAAGCTGCTGAAGAGTCTCTACAACTCAAAATGAACAGACGTGTAATGTCCAGAAACATTTTCTTTGATGACTGCAGCGCACGTCTGTCGTCTAAACTTTTAATATGAAAGGTAAAATCTGGGGGGGGGGGGCTTTGTAACTACTGGTATGAAAGATGAGGAAGTATGGTCATCCCCCTGTGTTCATTGATCCAAACCTAATGTTAAACACTGTCTAAAGCCTTAAAGAGCTCACTGGCAAAATGAAAAACAGTCCTGTGGTCTGACCAATGCAAATTTGAAATCATGGCCAAGTTGTGCTCTGGGCTAAAGAGGATAAGAACATATGCCATGTCATCATGCTCAGTTCAAAATAAATCATCTGCAATACCGTGGATGTGTATTAGTGCACATGGCATGAGTAACCTAAACATTATTTTTGATATGTGGGTTCATTTAAATCCCCAATCCATTGGTAATTTACAATATATTGGGGCACCTCAGTGGCTCACTTGGTACTGTGCATACACAAGCTCAAGCCTAATCACAGCAGCCTGGGTTGAGATCCATCCTATAGCTCCTTGCTGCATGTCCCTCCCCACACCCTCACCCCACCTTCACTGTCCTTCTCCACTATGTTCTATCCAATACCCCAATAATAAAAACCTTTTCATTGGTTTGGCACATTTCTTTCTTGGGTTGTGGCTGAAAAAGTCTGTGAAATACTGCTTTAAAGGAGACATATTGTATTTCTTTCAAAAACATTAATTTAATTCTTACATGTTCCTAGATTCTGCACATTTTCCAACAACATGATTTTGTTATAAAAGCGTCCAGTTGTTAAAGTGGCCTACTGCAGTCCTGAAGTATGTCCATTGAAAATGGTGCGCCATATACCATGCTGTTGAGCAGCTAAAATTCTACATCAAGCAAGAATGTTAAAACATGTTAAAACATGCCTGTTAACATGTTGACATGAGTGTTAAAACTTTGAAAACAACAGCAGCTCATCTCAACACTTCCGAAACACTTACTAAGTGTTCAAAGAGGAGGTGATGCAACTATGGTAAACCTAGGTATCAAACTGAGCATGTCAAAATAATTGAATTTCTCAGTTTTGACATGTGATATGTTGTCTTTGTGCTATTTTCACATAAACATGATATTTTTTCTGTATTTATTCACATTTATCTCTACTTTTATGGACTTTTTTGCATTTTCAAAAGTACATCTTAAATGAACTTCTGCTCTTGATGTTAGCATCTCCTGTCAGTGGGGGAGGTAGTAAGGTCTGCAGCTGGGCATTCCTGCTTCTTTCAGGGGAGGTAGTATCGACCAGAACAGCAGGGAATGATTTTCATAGAAGTCATAAATCCCAGAGAAAGCAGAAGAGGAGGTGACATGGGTCTCAGGACAGATAGAGTGATTCTGACTGAGGAAAAGCCAAGGTGAGAGAGAAAGCCCTAAAGTTCAATTTGCAGTAATTCTGTTATCTGGGGCAGGCAGGGCTGGGTCACAGCTTCACATACAAAGGGTCCCCTTAGTCCCGTATTCCCCATGTCCGACACTCAACCTCAGTCTTAATGGCTCACTGCAATTTCCTCATGCATGTGTGTGTGTTGGTGTGTGCACATACACCCCTATCTATTTGTGTGTATGAGGATTTTCCTGGCCAGCGGAGTAATCTGTCAGAGCTAAGATCCTGTCAACAAAAAGGAAGCACTGTGACAGAGCTGGCAGCCAGTAGCAATAAGAAGACCATATAGAGCTCGAAAAGATGAGTCGTCTGTTTGGAGAAGAAAAAGAAGCAGGCGAGTATGCAGGATGTCACCTCCCACTCAATCTAACAGCGTTCGGGGGTTTGGCAGTCAGATGACGTAACTTGCAGATTTCTTCATTTTGGGTGAACTTTAAAAGTAGCCCGACCCATCTCAACATGTCATTTTAAGGCTGTGTCAAACCTCAGGACAAGTCTGAGGCTGAACACAGTATTATTCTGGAATAAATGAAAAAATCTCTCTAAACCTGTCAAAATGAATCTCGGAGTCACCATTTTTGGGTTGCTTTTTAAAATGATTATTCTTTTGTTCATGTTGCTCATTACTTTATTCAAGCTATTTCATATTACTCATTTTTGTCCATTGTCTTGATTATTTTGTACATTGTAGAATCGATTTATTGTTCATTTTATTTATTATTTTGTTCATCTCATGGATTATTTTTTATTAGTTTGTCACTCTACACTGTTCTGTTTGTTAACTGTATGTTCATTTTGTTCCTCAGGTTGTTGGTTTTGTGCATTATTTTGTTGATTGGAATCTTATTTTTTTTATAAGCCAGTAAAGATAATCTACGTATTTTGTACAAGTGTATTTTCATCGCTGCAGAGCAGAAAAGAATCCAAAAATTCACTTTAACAAAAACATAATTGAAAAAAGTAAACAAAAAAACAGTAACCAAATTATATGAATAATAATAACAATAATAATAGGAATAATAAGAAGAAGAACAAAATGAAGAAAGGATTGAATTTAAAACTAATAAAAAGTTGTTCCATATTATTTCATATATATTTTGTTATCTCTTATATAAAACAAAATGCATAACAATAAAAAATTATAACACATTTATAAATAAAATACCTAAAATTGCTCTACAAAAATGTGGATATTAAAGGCACAGGTAAGGATTTTGGCATGTTTGTTTTGTGGATGTTAAGCTGAAAAAGTCTAAGAAACACTGCTTTAAAGGAGCAATATTGTACTAGTTTTTAACAATTAATTTTAATTCTTATGCATTTTAAATTTCAACTCAAGATACATTTAGCAACATCCTGGTGTTTAGCTCTGTATCAAACCAGCTGCTTCAGTGTGTGTTGCTTTAAATGAACTACATTTGACCACGCCCATATCCTGTCTTTGTCACGGAGTCTGTCACGTAAACTCCCTGGCACATTATGTCAGGATGATTTTGGTGACTGTGTTGGGTCTGGTGAGTCCTGGACAATGGAGTGAGGACAGCTGTGGCATCATAAATTACAGGAAAATGACTTGTGTGTTCTTCCTCCTTAGACTGAGAATCCTGAGACTAACATTATTTTAGAGCCCTGAGACCTGTTTTAATAAGGGGAAACTTTATTTTTCACAATATGTCACCTTTAAAGTAATCACCGTCATATTGGGCTTAGCATGCATTGACTGTGCCATCACACAGTACCATGGCGGAAACCTGTTTTGGTGGAACATTTGCACTTGGGAAACTGAAAACCAAGCAAACAAACCAAAAGAACCAAGCAGCTGCCGTATCCAACAATCTGAAGCATTGTCAACACTTGTCATTTCCAACATGCATTTGCAGCCCTGAGACTGGGACTGTTTCACATTACGAAGGGGATTTGAAAATGGAAGCACACAGATAGTAATATAGGGGAATGCTGACTGAAATACTGAGGCCAGCCCAAGCCTTTATACACCTCTAAGCAAAATCTGATCTGGGCTCCACCAACCACACAACACATTGAAGGATGTACTTCCTTGCAACATTACATTTTTTACTATCAGTGCAGAGGGCAGGACTGCAACTTACATTAGACTGATGGACTGTGTTTACATCAAAATGCAGTAGCATCCACAGAACTGCATGTGAATGACTCAGAAGCAGAAGCATCATCTAGGAATACCTCAGACATAGGTGTAGATTTCAGTGAGGATGAAGAGTAATCATCCTCCTCAGTATTGATAACATGTATTTGTGCCCCAATAGGTTTGTTTTTACCAGTAATTCATGAATTAGATGTTATGTAATATTTAGATCTCCAAAAACCCTGATGTTCATTTTGAAATATTTTACCTTTATTGTTATTTTTCTCAATGCCTATATCTTCTTATTATTTTGTACTTTAATTTTTCACAATTATAGTTTTTTTTCTTTTTTCCTTTCTTTTTTTGCTAATTTTACTTGAACTGAATAAACTCTATTATCACTTCAAGGGAAATTCAATTAACTTCAAATGAGAAAAAAATCATTCTGTTGGTTATTTTGTGAATTTATTTGTGTATTTTTAATATTTTAGTGCATTTTTTATTCAGTTCAATGCATATTTTCATAATTGTTCATGCTTTACTCATTTCAATTTATTTTATTGCATATTAGGTTTCTTTTTTGTTTATTCATGCTTTTTTTCTCAGCTCTTTGTTCATTCTGGTCATTATTTTGTTTATGTTTAGTTCTTTTTTACTCACATCATTAGTTATTTTGTTGTGTTTTTGCTTATTTTGTGAAGATTTCAGTAATCTCTTGCTAAATTATAATTACTGTTGTTATCTGTGAATTTTCAAGTGTGCTATTTTCCCAAAAAAAAATCTCAACACATTGTTATGTTTTGATTAAGCTGCTAAATTGCTAAATTACAGTTGTTTACTTGCATTACTTGCAAATTAGTTTTAGTGGTTGGATATTATACTTCATTCATTTCTGACTACTCAGAGAAGCTCAGTGTGCCGACTGAAATTTAAGTATAAAAATGTGAATTCAGTTTGAAATTCCTCACTCCTGTGAGGACTCATTGAAAAGGACAGTGTCTGCATCAAAGCTCTTCATGATACCGGAGACAAGCGGGGGAGAAGTGGCCTAATATATTTGCTTAAATGTGCAAAGTTTTCATAAATCTGTAAAAGAAAATGAAATAAATTTTATGTGTATTTTAAACATGTATGTACTGCATTGTTTTTGATTTCTTGAATAAAAATAATGTAACAAAAATTTGCACAAGAACGAGCCCAAGAGTCCGACGGTCAAAACTGAAGCAGCCGAGCCTAAAAGTCAAACTCTAAATCCAACACCTTTTTTTAACAAGTATTTTAACAATACCTGTTAAAAACTCAAGTCTATCAAACTGCAAAGTTTGAAGTGCTCTATAAAGGATTTTACAATCTTCAAGCTCAAGGTGAGGCATCAGGGTTATTTCCTCAGGCGAAGCTCGGCCAAGGACAAAGACAACTTCATACAACTCTTTATACCGGCTGTGATATGTTCACCACAACTATCAAACCAATTCAGTGCATGAAATTGTCCTTTAAACCTGGTGATCCAGTGGCTCATATGGCCTATTGTTATTCGGCAACAGGGATGAATGAAAGCAATGATGCAGAACAGATGCCAGTTTCGTAACACTTAGATCACAGGTGGAAATGTCACCGGCGTCTATGTTAAATACTCGTTGACTGCCTCTAAATGTTTTCCCAGGTGTGCCTGCTGAAAATATGCGATTCCACCACTTCTAAATTGCATTGCTAAAACTGTTTCAGCCTTCATTAAGTCAGGCAGCAAACAAAAAAGTGTGACCTTCAATTACTCCCCTCCGTATTCCAATTAACACTCTTTATGAGAGCCGATAGAAGGTAAGAGACGGAGACAGAAAGAGAACTAACAGCCAGAGATTTATCTATACAAAAACATTAAATCAGTTTAATTCCTTAATACTTACAGCAGGCTTTAATGAGGCCAGAGTAAAACCACTTATACATTAACCAGCACGTCATAATTACAAGAACGGCAAAGCCATTAAGTAAACAAATTAATTATTAATGTCCATGCAGTGAGAATTTAAAAAAAATATCCTTGCTGTGGATACAGTATGTTGGAGTTTTATAGTCACCCACGAACCACAAATACACAAAAGCAACCCACTTTGTCTCAAAAGAGGAGGGGGTTGGTCATTGTGGGTTTAAGGTGAGCCTGGGGTAAAAGACCAGATATTGTCCATCAGGCTTCAATGGCATGGGCAACGTGTTGGAAAAACGGCCCACTGCGGAGCGAGGATTATTGAAATCTTTTCAGGCACGAATGTTTTAAATAGGAAGGGGAGTGGTGGCAGCGCTGTGCATTTGCATGCGTGTGTCCATGTGTGCACAAGTTACGGATAAGCATGAGCGCTGCTGTTGATGACACCTCCATGAATGAGTAAATCTGCTGTTTTCCCCTCCTCACACCACTGCTACTATAGTTTTACTCGGAAGTGAAGGACTAACAGCTGCTGCACTTCTCTTTTACACACATACACAGAGTAGTGAGGGGGCTAAGAAAGCTGAAAATGGCGGTGTGCAAGCTGTGACGGTGAACATTAATGGGGACAGCAGCTGTGGAATTAATGTGGCACATCTGGGAGGACGAAGACAGGGCTCTGAGAGGGAGTGATGAAGAAGAGATAGAAGAAGGCAGAGAGAGTGAAAGAGGGAGAGAGAGAGAGAGAGAGAGAGAGAGAGCGAGAGAGAGAGCGAGAGAGAGAGGAAGGGATGAAGGTAGCAGGAAGTGACTTGACTCCCAATGAACATCTCCCATCAGTCTCACTCAGTGTCGTCTTTCCCTGACATCTGGCAGAAGCCATAGATTTTTTTTTTTTAAAGATCTTCATGTCCTTGTCTCACCTGTGAAAATGTCTTCATATGTGACTTTTATGCATCTTACAAAAGTCAACTTAACCAACTTTTTCTCTTTCAGCAAGTTGTCCTGCATATTTAAAGTCATGATCAAATTTAGAAATGAACCCATACCAGAGGTGGGTAGTACTCAAATACATTTATTCTGGCACATGTACTTCTCAGATGAGGAGGTTTGCAAAGTACTTTCTATCCTTACACAGTTATATTTTATATTCAGGCACAGCACAGCAATTTTTCTTGTATTTTGTGTAATGACAATAAAGTCTATTCTATTGTGATGAAAAAAATTTACTCAATTGCATGGCTGTACAAGTAATTTTTACACTGGATTTGTTTTTCACAGACTTAATCTTCGTAATGATGAGGAGCAACAGCCAGTTTTGTGAACACTAGAAACAAACAACACACTAAGACAACTAAACAACTAAGCAATAAATGATCAAAAACAATACAGTATGTGAACAAAATTAACAAAATAAGCAAGTACATAGAAAATGAGCAAGCACAGTATGTAACAATGTGAGCACAAACTTCAAAAATATGTAGTGACAGCAAGAAAACACTGAAGCACATTACAAAATTCTCACAATAAGCACAAAAATACAAAATAAAATTGGAATGAGCAAAACTAGCAAACGATTCAACTAGAGAGGAAAAAATGAACAGTAAAAGCAACAAAAAGAAACAACATGATCAAGTAATTTTATGAAAATGACCAAAATAGAAAGAATCCTGGAAGAATAGCACTGTTTTTATAGCAGTAGCTAATGGGGATCTTAATAAAAACAAGCAAACAATAGAATAAAGGCACTTTTTTCCTCCAGCATTTATTTTTATTCTTCTACTTCTACTTGAGTCATTATGATTCTACTTGTGTACTGTTTCTATCACAGGTGGAAATGTCAATCTGCCCACCTTTGGTAAAGACTGATATAATGTGCACAAATAAAGCAAAAGAATGATGAAATAATTCAACTTCCTTACAGAGTTAAATTGATGAGGATACTGAAAATCATACAGACATCTGTCCAGGAGTCTTCTGCTAGCACTCCTTTTAAAGGCAGGGAATGATGACATAGCACCTTTGCTTCTTTTGCCATGGATCTACAGTCTGCATTAGCATTTTAAAACCTACAGTCGTGAAAAAATGAGGACACCCCATTAAATAGTCAGCTCTTTATTAAGAAATGATCACACATCAATGTCCAATATTATTTTTATTTATTTCTGGAAAAGAAAGTGATTTAATAGTAATTTAACAACAAAAATTGTTGTTTTACTCAACGAACAAAAGATATGAGCAAAAACGTGTAATTTAATGGAGGAAAAAGTTAGGACACCCTACCCACTAATAGCCAGTGTTGCCCCCTTTGGCTGAAATAACTTGAGTGAGATGCTTCTTGTAGCATCTACCAGTCTCTGACATCGATCTGA
>JAQQAE010004343.1:0-18907 GCA_029823295.1 Pseudamia nigra | reverse complement strand
AGTCCAGTCGATGGAAGAAAAAAAAACCACACGCCTTGGATACTATGACCTGGATGACTGAGAATCTTCACAGACATTCACAATTCTTATTCCTTTAATAAAGTATGTTTAAAGGAAGTTGATTAAGAAGTTAGAACAGCTAATGGGTAATCTCTGTAACAAATTGGAAGTAAAAATCAACAGAAGGGACTTTGCATGAAGATTCAGCTCATTACTGGTGACAAATGAAAGGAAATCCAAAATTTTGTGTCTTAGTGTGTTTTGTGTCAAGTGTTGGGCCACCCCATTCTGTCAGAACACTTCTAGCGAGCCTTGGCATTGATTCTACAAGTCTGTGAACTCTACTGAAGATATCCTCTCATTTTGGGTTTTAGAAACTTTGGAGGAGAGTGTCTAACACGTCGGTCTAAAGCCTTCTGTAGGCATTCAGTAGCTGTCTTCTACATTCAAATTATCTAGTGTCAATTTGATGGTAACTGTAAGATTAATTTGTTTGGTTTTTATAACCTCTTTGCAGATTTTCTTCATATTGTTCAGGCCTGGTGTTCAATAGACCTTTTTAACAGCAAACATTTTGGCTTGGTACAGCAGGAAATGTGCATGTATTACTCATTAGATTAGCCCAGAAAACAATTCCTGACAGACATTATGTACAAATTAAGATCCAAAGCTGATACACTTTATGTGCTGTGGCCACTGTAAACAATTACAAATGTGTTTTATGCCTTAACAGACAAAATGCATGTAAAATGTTCATCTGGGGAACGGCCATAGGACATGATATTGCATTTTCATACTTGTAACGTGACATTCCAATTAGACACACCATTCCAATCAGATTTGTTTTCAACGTGTCACCTGTCTGTGTCAGTATAAGGTGTGTTACCTGTCACAGAGAGGTGTACTGTAGCCCTTGGAGATCTGCTCCATCTTGTAGTTGTAGGCCAGCACAAAGAGTGTCTTCTGGAACTTGCTCATCTCCTCTACTTTGGTCATGACATTCTTATAGATCCGATCCATTATTTCCTGCACAGACAGGACACATCGATGATAAAAAAGGAAATTCCAGAAACAATAAACACAAAACTAGTACCTGGGATAATTTTAAAATGCAGACTTGATTGGTGCCTATTGATTAAAAGTGCCTCAATGGGAATGTAATAACACTACTATACTTACTGGTACAGCAGCCATTAGAGTGGGTCTCAGCACACTTGTATCCCCTTTACTGCCCTTCTTTATTTTGGTAGACTGCAAAGATTGACGGAACACATCAGCTCTGATAGCACTGACTTAAAGCAGAAGCAGTAAAATTAAACTGAAGGCACATTGAAACAGGTTTCTTCAGCTTCTTTGTGTTAAACCCCAATGTTTTGATGCCACAGCATGATCCAATTATGTCTGACCAGCGACTGTAATGCACTGAGGAGGAGAGACATGAGCAAACAAACACAAAACCCCAACATAAGATGCAAGGTGTGTATGCATCTAGGTTTACACACTGACCTGGTCAGCAAGAGTCTGAGGGGATGAATAGCCAATGCGGCAGCCATGAGAGATGCACACCAGCTCGGCACTGAGCTCCAAAACGTGGGCTAACGGCAGATAGCCAATGTAAGTGTCTGTTTCACTGGTAGGAGAGAAATAAAAACATGATTATTTTCTATTATATACACCAAATGGAAATACACAGATATGGTATTAAAACAAGAGTAAAATGATAATGGAGAAGAGGATGCCTCAGACAAACAGCACTGAATCTGAAATAGTCATACTTGAGGTTAGGAATGCGCTCAGCCATGCCAGTGATGCCAGCAATGATGTTGCCGTGGGAGATCATGACACCCTTGGGGATGCCGGTGGAGCCGCTGGTGTACATGATGACGGCGATGTCTGAAGGCACAGGCTGTCTGCGGTCTACCGATACTGCAGACAGGAGAGCAGAGAATTCATATTTACAAAGGAAATGGATGGAATTCCTGTATTAATATTATTACAAATAATAATGTAGAGGGATAGTGCATGCACACTCATATCTGACTATTATTACAAATTTAATGCAGGTCATGTTGACAGAATACTTTATTTGGCTTTTCAAAAGGAGACCTTATTCAAGGTGCAGAATTTCCAACTAAGGCATATGGGAAATTAGATTTTAGGAGTATTCTTTAGACATGAGTAGAGTGCATTCAAAATAAGTATCACATTTTATCACATTCACATGGACTTCTGCCTCGTTATTATCAAATCTATACATCGTACACAAACCAACTATCTAACATTACGCACCACTGGGGTGGGAAAAAGCTGACAGTCCTGGTCGGGTGGAGAAACACATGTTCTTTTAAACACTGTGAAAGACTAACATCAACAGTTTTCATCACAATATCATCATGCCTACTCTTTCAAGAAAGAATGAGGGTGGCTGTGTGCTTGTGGGAAATCGCATTTTGACACAAAGAATCAAAGTAGCACAAGTGGCTCAGTTGTTTCACTTATTCATATATTGCCCTGATAAATACACCTACTAGAGACAGCAGGGATACATGTAAACAGGACTGTTTGTGACATATTTCTTATAAGCAATGATGTAAACAAGTTTAGCAGAAATATTGTCTTTTCCAGAATAAGGGCAAAAACTGAACATTTTGTGCATCTAAACATAGTCTCGATTTCATTACAAAATAAACTTAAGCGTGCCAAAAATACAAAAGAATTAAGGTAACTGTATTTACTCTGTAGATCTGTGTATAGATTCTGATTGGTCAGTGATCAATAATTCAGAAGAAGTACAAACATGGCTGAAGTGACACATGGCGGGTGTCACTGTGGAACACAGTGCTCGGTAAATGGTGATCTGACCTCTTCCTGACTCTGTTGTACAGCACATCACTCCAATTACACGTTTGTGTTAAGCCTCCATCAGCGTTCTTCCATTTCCCCAACAAAATTAGAAACCTATTTAATCACATTGCACAAATACTTACGGTTATCAGGCCTAGAGCCCATCTCCTTCACAGTATCCATATTGCAGACCACAATGCTTTTGGGGATGTCAGGCCAGCTGGTGGGTTTACTGTCGACGACAATGATATAACGAAGCCTCGGCACATCACACAGTATGGCCTGTGGCAGGAAGTGGGATGTTGGTGGGGCAGAGGAGGATGTGAGAAAGTAATTATGCAAATAAATCTGAGCTCATTATCAAGCCATTAAAGAACCAGTAACTTAGGAGTATATGAATGAAGCCTGCCTTATAGAATGGAAGTGTGGCTTGCTTGTTAAAATAGCAGACATGTGAGTGATGGGTACCTTGAGACGGCTCTGAAGCAGATCTTTGCTTGTGATGATGTGCGTAACCTCTGTCTCATTCAGACCGTGGGCAATAGCCAACGGTCCCAGTGTGGCGTAAAGAGTCACAACTATTAAAGGAAAATCAGTCAGTGAGACAAATACTTTATAAATGTTGTAAGGTCAACTGAAGTTCAACACCTGTGTCCATCACTTACGTGGGAAATTGTACATGAAGCAGGCCTGTGCTGCTACAACCCACTCTGCTCTGGTCTCACAGAAGATGGCGATGTTACACTGAGGCTTCTGGCTGAGAGCTGCCAGGCCACTGCCAAAACACTTTGCTGCCTGGTAAGTTGCCTCATATGTCAGCCAGTTGTAGTTTCCCAAGATTACCTATATATATATCATAAAAGAGAAAATAAGCAATATTCAGAGTTATTTCCACATATAATTCAGAAAGACAGATTTATCAGAGCCATCCAAAAGCATTATAGAAATGCAAGTCTGGGCGATGACTAAATCTGTTTTTGATTTTGAACAGTGCAAAAAACACCGAAATCACAAAAACGAAGTCACTGTTTTTCTGGAACTATATCTTGCTCAAAAAATTACAAAATTAAACCTGCCAATGTGATATATACAGTGCAAATATGTTTCTTCAGATTTCTCCTGGAAGTAATGCTCATTTCATGTGAAATTTTTATTTCTTAACAAATATTATACATTAACCCAAAGGAAAGTGTCAATTTTCTCTTGTTTGTTCACCAAGATTTTAAAAACTGGAGGAAAAAATTATTTAGTTTACCGACCGTATCATCCAGTCCAACACAAAGGCTTCTTAGGGAAATTATAGCTTTGTTTTAGCTTACTGTTGAAAGCAAATAATCTGAAACATAACTGTTGAATCAGATGTAAAACTGGCATTTCCACTCACATAACACAATCTTAAGCAAGCAGCTGGCTCCCCCTATAGGACGTTTGCAGTTATATCAGTGTTAATGAGAAATCTCTCAGCTATGACAGGACAAATCACTAACACTTTTTCCACCCACATTCCTGTCACTGTCCTCAGTGGCAGACTGCACATACTGTACAGCTACACTTCCTGTAATACCACTGATGTAAACGATGTAATTAAAGGTATAACTCACTGATGATAATATGTTCCCATTCTTGGCAAGATACATCATTTGAACAGGACTGGGGTTCTCACCTTTTTGAAAACCTTGCCATTAGGTTGAAGCTCATCCTCCTCACTGAGAATTTCTCTCGTGCCAAGGCAGTCTCTCTCAGGAAACTTGTAAGCAGCGTATTCAAACATTTTGTCCAGAGTGTCCACCCCAGGGTGCAGCCATGCCACCAGCTTCTCTTGGCTGTTGACGGCCCTGTAGGGTCCTGCTGGGTGTCCACTAACTGAACGAGCCTTGATCCGACGAGCACGTTCCAAGTCGGTGCCAACTCCAGAGAAGAAGTACCAGGGTATGAAGGTGATGACGGAGTAGACCCAGACCACAGAACGGAAGACCTGCAGTAGCAGGGGGTTCATGTCCTCTTTAAGCTTCATCGTTGAGGATAAAGTCAGGCTCCAGCTGCTGACGAAGGATCACTGCTTTGTGAGTGAAAAGACTGCAGGAAATGTATTTTCACCTGCTGCAGATGCAAAGGGCTGCAGGCAGTTTTGTTGTGCAGTAAGTCAATCAGTCCTGCAACATGGAGGGACAACATGGAATTTAAGAAATATGTTCTGCATCAAAGCTGAATCAGCACATGGAAAATATCAAGTAGCAGCAAATTTCTGTGTGCAGACACAAATAAAAATCTCATGGTAAATCAATCCCTACCTATTATTAGCTCGTACCTCTACCATCTCTACCTATTATTAGCTAGTATGTCAGTCAGCACTATTTATCTCACAAGACCTGCTGCTCAGAGGCCAGACCTGCAGGGGAAGAGGGATGCTACAACACTTAATATTAGTACAGAAAATACTTGTCATACAGACCGCTACTGTAATCCATTCACACATACATTCTAACATTTACTGCATAATAAATATACTTCCAATTGACATTTATTTTCTTTTAAACACTTTAGAGACTAATGATAAAAATCCTGCTTTCAAAAAGTCAAGGTATTTCATTTGCATTTCACCAATTTAACCCTTAATCACAGTGTTAATGCACACCACCTAACATGAAAAAAAGGACCATACTGGAGAGAATTACCATATTAACCTAACCAGACAGAGCTTTCCTAAAATAAGTTTATGGAACATCAAGGTTGTTTATTATTTGCAAAAATAAAATTGTCTACAGACAACAGGTTAGCTTCATTGATTAATTTCTTTTTGGATTAAACTGACCTAGTATATGTACAAAATTATGTAAAATATTATGGTTTGTAGAACAAAAGGTTTGTAAAACAAAAAAGGTACCATGAAGCCTTGTCTAGGCTAAGCAATTTCTCATGTACTGTAATTTATGTGCCTCACTAAGAACAGATCATTAAAATATTACTGCAAAATGCAATATGTAAATAGTACACTGCCTGGCTAAAAAAAGTTGCAACTTTTAGATTTGATTACAGCACGTATTCACTGTGAATAAGCTTCTGCAATGTCACAAGATTTATTTCTGTCCAGAGTTGCATTAATTTTTCCTCCCAGATCTTGTATTGATGATGGGAGCATCAAACCACTGCACAAAGTCTTCTCCAGCACATCCCAAAGATTCTGAGTGGGGTTCAGGTCTGGGATCCATGGTGGCCAATCCATGCATGAAAATTATGTCTTGTGCTCCCTGAACCACTCTTTCACAATCTGAGCCCGATGAATCCTGGCACTGTCATCTTGGAATATGCCCGTACCATCAGGGAAGAAAAAATCCATTGATGGAATAACCTGGTCATTCAGTATATTCAGGTCGTCAGCTGACCTCATTTTTTGGACACATTTGTTCCACGACCAACTGCAGCAACCCTAGATCATAGTACTGCCCCCACAGGCTTGTACAGTAGGCACTAGGCATCACTCTCTTCTTACTCTGATGCTCCCATCACCCTGGAACAGGGTAAATCTGGACTCATCAGACCACATTACTTTCTTCCATTGCTCCAGAGTCCAATCTTTATGCTCCCTAGCAAATTGAAGACATTTTTTCTGATTAACCTCACTGATAATTGGTTTTCTTAAGACTACGCAGCTGTTTAGTTCCAATCCCTTGAGTTCCCTTCACATTGTGTGTGTGAAAATGCTCTGACTTTCACTATTAAACATAACCCTGAGTTCGACTATTGTTTTTTTATTACCGGTATTTGAGTTCACCAAAAATTTATGTAATTTTTGCCCGACCACATTGTTTCCTCAAAGATGGTGGTTCTTCCATTTTTTAATAATGCGCTGGACAGTTCTTAACCCAATTTTAGTAGTTTCAGTAATCTCCTTAGATGTTTTTTTTGCTTGACGCATGGCAATAATTTGACCTTTCTCAAACAGATTGAGCAACATTTTTTCCCAAATTTTTCCCAGCAAAAATTAAATCCAGAATGTATAATAGTCAGAACATCACAACTCATCATTCATTC
The DNA here is from genome assembly GCA_029823295.1 of Pseudamia nigra. NCBI lineage: Eukaryota > Metazoa > Chordata > Actinopteri > Kurtiformes > Apogonidae > Pseudamia > Pseudamia nigra. The sequence goes on along the minus strand of JAQQAE010004343.1, from coordinate 12,031 downwards.
CCAACCTTATATTTAGTTTATTATAATTTTTGCAAATGCAGGATTTCATCGTGTGTTACATGCATTACTGCTACTGTCAGGCAGTCCTCTTTTGACTTCATTACAAAAACATCTGTCACTTCCCAGTGTCTGCCTCAGGCTTTAGCTATCTCTAGTGCATCCTTCAGGCTACAGTGTAATTTACAATGTAACTCCAGTGACTTCAGATATGCTACAAGTAGCAACAGTGAGTCATTCCGCAGCTTGGATGGAAGGGTTCTGAGTTTGTATGAGAGGTCAGCATAACCTATCCAGCTAATGTTACAGCACTAAGAAGAATCTAACACTGGCAGATGATGTGGGCTGTGCCCACCTTTATGCAAACCCAGGCAACAGCAGCAGCACATGCAGCAACATTTATGGACTATTTTTCCTGTTATTTTTTTTATTTTAATGCTCAGGTGATCTGACAGTTTTCACAAATAAAACGTCCCTAGCAAGTCCAGAGCCAACTACGATACTCAATACGTCCCACCTGCGTTGCACCACACTCAGAAGCTCCAGTGACAAATAAGATAATGTTACCTTAGTCAGCACGATATTACACCACCAATATCCTTGTACACATTGGTAGCTGATAAGCACACCCAGCACTGAGTTAATAATGCATTTATCCTAACTTTATTCTCATGTAAACACTATTTACTTCACACGTATAGTGAAATTTAGTTTTGTCTTCTGTGTGTCTCTGGTAGTAAATGGATACCTAAACTGTTGCAGAACCTGATTCAAGATTAACGGATAAACATGTTGTATTATCGTTAATTAAACAGTAATATAGCATTTGGGCTGGACGCACATGCAGGTCACATTTGCAGACAGCAAGATGAACTCACGTTTCATCTTAGCACTCGTAAGACAGGTTCAACCTTGTGCACATTACTTGATTAAATAAACACACCCACTACTGTCCAAAACTATAAGATGCATTCAAAAGATCAACGACCTTCCAACGACTCACGGGAAATCATGCTTTACACTCAACACAATACAAGTCCCAGCCAGTTATGCTGGTTTGTCACAGCACCAAACTGGCAGCAGGAACAGTACCAACAATAAAGATACAAAACCACACAAATAGACGATTTGGTTTGTAAATGGTCAAGTAGTTCTTAAAGAGCTAAAACAACCAGTCAAACATTCAGGTGTAATGTCGGACATACCTTCACAGTACATAGATTATAATTAGCGGTTTCCACGTATGTGGATGATGTGAATTTCAGACTGTTGTCCAGATTGTCACATCGGATGTGTTGAGTTACACTTCGCTGCAACTCATGTATTCAACACTAAATCTGTCCATTTCCCTACTGTTTATTTTCTCTTCATCTGATAATAATCGCTGATAACGTTAAGCTTGTAGCTAACGTGAACACATTGCTGAAAGATAGTCGATAAAAATCTCGTATAAGTCTACAGTTACACAATGACGACAGATACTTATACTTTCGTTATTACCAAGTAGCAACAGTAATGCCTCGCTGGCGCTAAATAACGTTAGCACAGCGGCGCCACGATTAGCGGCTCAAAAAGCCGCTAGCTGATAGCACCGCACTACAGCTGTTGCTGGCCTGTGCTAATATGCATCATATTTCTGTTTACTGTTCAGAATTCATGTACAAATGAACAGGAGGATCCGTGCTGTGTTAAGCAAACATATAGAACATTTAGAACCCGATGCGTCCCCGAAGACCCCGCGTGCTAACAATCATTTTCTCTTGCCCACATCTGCAAAGCGTCCACAGCGATAACGCGACATTCTCACCTCTTTTCTCAGCCGCTACGCTTGAATCGCCGCGGGATGGATCAACAATCTATCCTTGTGACCACATACATGACATTGTAAAGATATATCAAAAATTGTTTTAATATTTGGTTTTAAATTACCACTGTCTGTCTGTGACAAAATGAATATAAAATTGAGTAAAATAGTAAATCTGAGCATCACCGGGCCAGTGTTGCCAGCCCGGAAGTTATCAAATGACGTCAGGACAATTCCTTGCGATGATTGGAGGAGTAGAGGTGGCGCGTGCTTGGGGCAGCTGGGACGTCAGCGGGGTTACTTTCGGTCACAACTGTCTAGCGCGTCGCTTTGCAGACACTTTAGTGGAGCAGGGAAGCAGTGTTGCTGATTCATTTCAATGACTTAGATCGTTTGATTTGGTATACTCACAACCATTTAAATCCTGCTCGGGGACGTTTCGGTTTCAATGAACAGAAGTGGCTTTGTCGTTTATTTTTGCTCTTGACCAGGTTCCAGATTGCAGAATACAATTGTGTTACAGACCTTTTGTGAGGGGAAAATTAAAAATGAAATTGTATTTTGTATAGACTAAACTTGAGTTACTGTGGGCCAGTGGAACTGTGAATTGCAAGGATCTCTAAAGGATGAGGACACTTTACTTTTGCAGGATGGTTTGAAAACCACTAGTCAACATGAAAAAACATACAGAAATGCAAATAGTTTCTTAAACTACTCCATAAGTCATACACAATTATCAGTTCATTTTTAGCTGTTCGCTCTTTGTATGGTTGTATCCTCATTGTGTTCATTGATAACTACGAGGGTTTGGTTGACAAACAAAAAGTGAAGTGACCTTAAAGCATTTACACTGTTGAGCCACAATCTCCAGTGGAGTTAATAGCAGTGTATTATCTTCAAATAAAATGAATTCACTAAGTAGACATTGCAAAAAAAAAAAAAAACTGCACTTTCATACAAATGGTAATGTATAGAAGAGATAAACGTGCCTATAACATGATGCATTTTTGCTCCTTGGATAAATCCCACTTCACTGCAATTCAGCCAAAGTATTATTTTTGCTTGTTTCACATGAATCGGATGTTTTATAACTTTGTTTTCCAATGTGAATTGGACTGTTCCAGCAGTGTTTTTGTCCCTTAATCGTAGTTTTTTATTTCCTCTTGCCTTTCTCTGTATTCCATTTTTAAGTCCTAATTACAAAATGTACTTTTCCTCTTTTACATGACTTTAGGTATATTTTAATGTACTTCATACAATCAATGCTTGAGGGCACGTTTCCTTACTACTTTCTAACACCAGGGGGAGTCAGTGGGCAGTCTCATTGTCCAAGAAAGTTTCAGATTTTTCAATAGAAAGAAGATCCAGTTTTAAGCGGTTATGATAGAAGAAAGTCTTTCTCATCTAAAAAGTGACATGTTGAGTTTGAAATGGTCCGATAAGCTCTGTTTGACACTTTGACCCTGAACATTGATCCCTAATGCTCACTGGTCTTTGAGTGCTTCCAGAGTTTTCAGGCCATATGTCTGCACACACATATTCTGATAATGACCCACACATCTTTTTCTCCACACAAACACACTTGGACACAGCATGTGAGCACATGACCAGGCTGTGTGTGTACGTACTGGTCATAACCACTGTCCTCGGGCTACGTCTTTGAGGTCACCTCGATGGGACACGAGTTATCAGAGGGCAGATGTTACCAGAAAGAGGAACACTTTCATCTCCTGTGCGAAATATGTGTGTCCAATCTGATAATGACACAGAGACACTTTGCTCACACTTAAAGGAAGTGACAGGAAGCAGGAAAAACTCCCTAAACATGTGTCTGTCTGCATAGGTATAGATTTCAGGGGTGGGGGTTGTATTCCTACCTCCCAGTATTACGGTAATGTGCACTCACCCCACCAACAAAACAGTTTAATTTTACTTTCTTGAATACTATGTTCATTTTATTGCTTATGTTGTTCCTTTGTTGTCCAACATTGTTGATTTTTTGTGTCAAATTCTGTTGATTACTTACTATCTCACTTTTGTTGATTATTTTGTTCACTGCTATTTATTTCCTTGATTATTTTATTCAGATTATTCATTTTTTGATTATTTTATTCATTGTTGCATCTTTTGGTCATTTTTATTCCATTTGTTAACGTTTTTTGATTTTTTTGGTCTATTGTCTATTGTTTGTGTCTGATTGTGTACTTTTTGTTTTTTATTTTGTTCATTTTTTGTGTATTTTGTCCATTTCTTAATTAATTTTGTTCATTTTCTGAATCACTCTCTTAACATTTTGCTAATTGTTGTTAATTTTGGGGATTACTTTGTCATTTTTTACTTATTTTGTTCAGGTTTGTTCATTTCCATTATTATTTTGTTTACTTTTATTCTTTTTATTATTTAGTTCATTTTTGCTCATATTGTTGTTTCTTTTGCTTATTTACTTCATTTTCTTGATTATTTAAAGGTAAATACCTTTACGCTTTTCAAAATTATTTAAAAAAACTGTATGTGATCAGTTAGTTAATTTGTTTTTTTTCTCCTTTTGCTTCTGTATATTTTCTCAATTATTTTCTTCACCTTTTGCTCATTTTTTGATTAGTTCATTTGACTGCTTATAGCTTATTTTGTTAATTTTAATAATTTTGTCAAATTTTGTCCATTTTTTAAATTAATCTTTTCACCACTGTTCATGCTGTTGCTTATTTTGTTCATGTTCTCAAGTATTTGGTTACTTTTCATTTTCTTTGTCCACTTTTGTGCCCTTCATAAAATCTGGCAGAAAAGACATGCACTGGTGCATTAACATCTCAACCAAAACATAGAAAATGGAGTGTCATGTTCAAAGTTTCCAAGATGATCTGGACCTGCTCGACTAACAATGCCCCCCAAATAAAACCTACATCCATCCCTGTCTGTTTGGACAACCTTCTGACAGCAATAACAAATGGCCATTCCATCTATGACCACCTCTGACCTACATCATGTGACTGTCCATTTTCATTTATAATCATTTGAACAACTGCACTACATGCTGGGGATTTTACAAGAGGTGTCGTTCTCCTGAAGCAAAACAGGTAAAGTAATAACTTCTGAGCCCCCCCTCCCCAGCTGATTATGAAGCCCCTTCGCTTATACGGAAGAGGGGAGTTCGGGTGGTGTAGGGATTAGAGAACAAAAGGATCCTTCTCTGTCATCAAAGAGGATCTGCTCCCAACTCATCCCCTGCTCTGTGGCAGCAGCTTTTTATTTTTCAGGGAGAGGGAGTGACGGCTGCAGGGAGGGTGGGATATAGCAGCAGAGTTTGATGCAGATTTCAAAGTAATCTTTCACTTTAAGCCCTGAAGTCTCTCTGAAATGAAGCCCTTTGCCCCAGACACAGTGTTGCCTATGGGCTACCATGTGGAAGCCTGACACCCCCTCCTTTTTTCTCAAGCTTTTATCACAGTGGCATTTAAGTGGCATTACTGATCGACTGGATCACCAAATGAAGGAGTTCCTTTGAGATCTTAAAGAGATGGATTTAACTTCGGAGACCAAAGTCGGCTCTAAAACAACATACCAAAAATGCTGACTGTTTCACCAGGATTTAGCAGATACTAAAACCAAAAAAGCTCAGTGCCTTAACAGTCTAATAAACATGACCAAGTTATTCAAATGTCCCAAGGATGCACGTTTCATTTGAGCATGGGGGACATTTTTAATCAGGCATCTCTGGATCCTATCAGAAGTTTTGAGAATCAACATCATTGTCTGTGTTTATTTGTGTCTTTCAGTTTGTGAAGAGAAAAAATATATCCACAAAAATGGAGGAAATCAACAACATTGAGCACAATATTAAGAAAATGAAGAGATATTAATGAAACAGCAAGGTAAATGAAGAAAAATGACATCCGATTGACAAAAAATTCCCAAAAGAAACTCAGTATAAGCTGACATAATGCCCCACCACCCCTTTTTGTACTGTAACTTAATCCACATGCAACATTTTCATCTATTTCAGCTTTTAAATGTAAAAGTTAATAAGGTGCAAGAGAGAAGTTTGAACTAATTTTGCGTGCTCAATCACACAAGACCAAATGCACAAAACAAAATGAACATAATAATCTGGAAACCAAACAAAAATAAACATAAAATTAACAAAAATGGTAAGCAAAGGAATTAAGAAAATGAACAAACATGGACAAATTGATGAAGAAAATGAGCAAATAATCAACAAAATAATCAAGAAAATGTGAACAAATTGAACCCAACACTGACAAAACTGTTACCATCTCTGTACCCAAAAGCTACAGATCATTTAAATTTACAAAATAATAAGACAAATTTAATTTGGTTATTAATTATTTACTTATTTATTGAATATGATGGATAAAAAATATATAATTTTAAAAAACTGATAACCCCACATATTTTACTGTTACTCAAGGAAATAATCTCCCCATGCCCCCTGAAATCTACACTGTTGAGTTGTCCTCCTTACTGATGTGAAGCAATGCGTTTATGGCCTGGATATGAAATGAAGCTCCACACATTTAATTTACTATTGTATTTTATTGCACATTTCTCTTAACCTGACACCTTTGAAAGTGATGGGACTAAGTGGAGTTTTATATCTTCTTACAGTTTATGACCTGGGAAAGCAAACTTAAGCCCATCAGATGATTTGAGACCCATAGGAGGTCATCTGCACATCCATTGTCTTCCTGCTTTACAGCACTACTTATTGTGACCCCCTACCCCAAAGTTATTTCTCTCATCTCAGGCAGGCTCACGTCCCCTCAGGGTCATTGGCCTAGGATCCCCTGCTGGCCTGGTCCACCATGGGGAGTCAGTGTAATCACACAAGGATGATTATGGGGTAGGAAGTTTCTGTCATTGGCACAATAGTTCTTGTTAGAATTGGCACTAGGAGTATATGAGAAGACGCATACTTAGAACATACACATACAGTACAAGCACGCAGGTTTACACTTTTAACATGTGATACTTCACAGTAAGGGTACAAATAGCATACTGGATCCCACAAATGTTATTTTATTTTTGAGCATTCATTCTCTGAAATAAGAACAGTACCTGTTTTAACATTATACATACAACATATCAACCTTTTGTTTAAGCCAAATTTGTCATTAGAGGCATAATGTCTACAACCCTGTTTCTAAAAAAGTTGAGTCACTGTGCAGAATGTAAATACAAACAAAATGCTTCAATTATAATCCAATATTACATTGAAAATAGCACAAACACAACATATCACATGTTGAAACGGAGAAATGTGTGTTTTTTTAATATATGGTCATTTTAAATTCTGTCTCAGTAGCACAGTTCAAAAATGTTGGATCAGTGGCAAGAAAAGCCTGGAAAAGTCACATATTTTTAAACACACAAACACACACACACACACACACACACACACACACACTGGCAACATTTTAGTATTTTCCCAGAGATGTTAAGTCTTTCTGAAGCTTGGGATTCACTACTAAGGCCACACAAGGAAATAGTGCAATTGTGATCAGCGCATTTTAGAAAGTAAAATATGGCCATGGAGACTCTGATGTGTCAAGCAGCTGAAATCTTACATCAAGCAAAAACTGGAAAATGTTTAACTTTCAAAATGACAGCAACTGAGCTCCTCAGTGTCTATACACTGACAGTGTTGTTAAAAGAAAAGCAACGGAGTGGTACACGTGACCGTGACCCAACTTGTTTGAAATGTGTTGCTGCCCTCAAATTCAAAATTAGTACGTAATTTTAAAAATAAAACATTGCTGAATTTCAGAATTTGATATGTTGTTTTAGTGCTATTTTAATTAAATATGGTGTTTCAGTGTTTTGTAAATCTTCAGTCTGTTTCTATTGACATTTTACAAAGAATCCTGACTTTTTGGAAATAGGGTTGTATATTGCTGAATGAACACCACAGGCCCACTTGACTAAAAAAGTGTAAAAAAAAAATACTGTGGTCGTCATTAGTGAACCACTTTCATTTACTCGTACTATACTGTATATTAATACTGTATTGGTTTATAACAATAGAATAGTTCTTATAACGGCCTGATTAAATGTGTTACTCTAAAATTAATGCTTGTGGAATCCAGCTAATTTGGTGGCATATCAGTTAATGTATGTACACAGATGTGAATTAACAATCCAACTGATAGATTAAAAATATAAAGTCTCAATTACTTTATCATTACTTCGTAATGAGCGATGGGTCCATGACACATCTTGCATCAATCCATACATTAAATCCACATGAGTCATATGTTAGTTATTTAACAACATATTTGTAGCCTAATCATAAACCCTTACTGATAACAAAAGAGAGATTATAAAGTGCTTTGGGAATTTTAATTTTTACATGAAAGCTTTTGGATGTTAAACCTTAACATACAGTGAAATCTGTGTTAACTTATGTGGAATCAATAGTAATGAAGTGCAGAAAATTCAGGATATTGGTTTTCAGTCAAGATGTGATAGAAACACAATAAATAGAGGAAGGCACTTATGATCATAACCAGTGGTAGAGGCAGTATTCAGATTGTTATATCACACTGACAAAATTCTTCAAGTAAAAGTTCTGCATCCAAAACCTGACACACGTAAAAGTGTGGAAGCACACAAACTGTACTTTAACGGAAAACTACACAGTTCAATGGTCCCTGTGTTTTTTGATTCACGTTATTGCAACATTAATGTACAGGTTGCATTTTACTCTGGTAATAGTCTAAGTCTGAGCTCATTTTGAGAACCTGTTGTGTAGTTTAATTTGCAGCAATGTATTATATTCTATTAGACTGTCATGTTTGTCTAAGAAAAAAACTTTGTTTTTTGCCTGTCTTACTATATGCAAGCCATAAAGGAACATGAAAATATTCAGGTACAAATATGCAAAATCAGTGCACTTTAAATGTAAATGGTAGGTGTACATGACATCTGAGTAACTAAAGCTATCAGGTAAAGTACACACAAATATAAAGTTGCATTAAATTCAAATACTTAAGTTTCTTAAATATGTCTGTAGGTACAGTACTCGAAGAAAGGTGTATTCTTAGTTACATTTCATCACTGGTTATGACATATGGCTGTGTTTGAACCTGATGATTCCTTTAAAGCAGTTTTGCAGATATGGCTCAAACACATTTGGTTTGAGCTGTGATGTCAGAGACAGTTACAGTGTTCATTTGTTCACAAACACTAACCATAATATCAGCACAGCAGCACGTAGAAATAAATAGTCAAAAGTAATACAAGACCAGTAGCTTTTAAAAGGCCCCTTTCTTAGAGCCAATCCTTATAATGACCGAAATTAATTCTCTACATTATTTTTGGCTTCAAGGAATGGCACTTGTCTTGCTTCAGTTTCAGGTTAGTACTTCAACATACATATTAACCAAGTGCATATGATAGAAAACAGTGCGAGGACACTGCCAGCGAACAGACAGATAGGGCCGATATTGGCCGTCATAATGGCATTAAAGTTGTGCACAAAAATGAGGCCTAGGAACAGCAGCACCACCGTGGACACAACAGAGAAGATGGCGCACACACAGCCGGTCATAAACGCTATTTGCTTGCAAGTGTGGCAGTGGTCGCGGGTCTCCTGCTGTGAGGACGCCGAGGACACGTCGGGACCTGTCTGCTCACCAGGATGATCTGCAGTGACAGGCTCGTGTTTCTGAAGCAGGATCGCTTCTGTCAGTGCACTGTTCTCATGAAGATTCTCAACCCGGTATTCCGGTACCGGGGTTCGGTGGCGACACACAGGACAGCAGATTCTCCACCCTCGTCCTTCCCTGGAGTGCAGAATGTCCAGACACTCCTGGCAGAAGGTGTGAGAACAGTCCAGTAATTTAGGAGTGTGACGCGCCAAGTCGAAGTAGTTGTAGCATATCTTGCACTCGTATTCGTCGCTGAAAGATGATTTCCTCAAGTCTGGAGGAACTGTGCCACCGTCGCAGTCTGTATGGACCTCCTCTTTCACCATTTTTGCCTAAATCGGCAAGAAAGAACATTTAATTCCAATACAGCTATGAGCACACTGAGTACGGAAGCAGATAGGGTCGGTAGCCAATCACACGCAAACATTCTGTGACGCGGATGCCCGTGTGAGTCGGTCCCGGTGTCTGTGATGGGTCTGGAGTGTTGTGTAACTGGCCTGGGGCACGAACCATGAGCAAGCAGTGAAGATCAGATGACCAGAACTAAAGTCCGTTTACCGCAAAAATGTACTCGATGGATTTGTTTCAATTGATTTCCTAACGTCTTTTTTGTCGTCTTTTTTGATTTTGGTCATGTGTATAAGGTGAATGTAACAGGCGTGTTTAACCGTATAATTGTGATTTAGCGCCTGCAGCGCACAGAGGAGCACTGGGGGTTCTCCCTGTGCGTTTCAGCACCACAGGGAGTGGACAGCGCCGAGCAGTGCGGGCACTGACTGCTGACAGGGTACGGGTACAGGATGTGGGAAAGCCCCTTACGCTGCCTCCTGTTTGGAATTGTTCGTTAAGGTGTATGTTTCAGGTGGGATGGCGAGATTTGTCCCCGTCAATTTCAGTAAAATGTGTATTTGTAAAAATAAGGAAAATCTTCATTCTTATATGGGTTATAATTGTATATTTAAGCAAAAAATACATTGAAATGTTCTGATATGTGGATTAATGTAGCACGTTTGGTATGAATTTTTATGTTGGTTATTTCATTAATTTCCTCATTTATTTTCATCAATTTCTTGATCATTACACGCATTTAACTTAATTTAGTTGCTTGCTTTGTTTCATTCACTTCTTTATTTTGTTCATTTTCATGATTAAGTTACACTTGGTTGCTTATTTTTTGTTCATTTTTGATCATTTTTTTGTGATTATTTGGTATGCCGTATTTTTCGGACCACAATGCGCACTTAAAATTTTTTACATTTTCTCAAAAATTGACAGTGCGCCTTATAATCCGGTGCGCCTTATGGTTAATTCTGCTTACTGAACTCAAACCAAGCTTCACTGCTTGATGGATTGAGCATTATGGCCACCGTAGTCAGGAGCCTTGCAGAGTAATACCGGTACATACCGGTACATACCGGTACAGCAAAAATGGCTCCTGTTAAGAGACATGCTTACAAAGTGGATTTCAAACTCAACATTATCAGTCAGGCAGTACAAATTGGAAATAAAGCAGCTGTGAGAAAATTCAACATTATTGAATCAATGGTACAGAAGTGGAGGAAGCAAGAAGATGCCTTGCGCCAAGTAAAGAAGACCAAACTGAATTTCCATGGGAACAAAACGAGATGGCCACAATTGGAGGACAAAATTGAACAGTGGGTTATTGAACAGAGAACCGGAGGTGGAAGCATCTCTACTGTCTCTACTCAACTCAAAGCAACAGCGGTAGCACGCGACATGCAAATAAAAATCAGAAAAAATATAAAATTAATCCAATTTTGATCCAAAGGGAAAATCCAGAAAAAGTAAAATTAATCCAATTTAGAAGAACATCCTCCTCAGTCTGGCCAAACTTTAGAGTCAGTTCTTTAAAGCTGGGTTTAGAAGAAAAAAGGGAAAAATGGAAATAATTCCCTCTATCTTCTGTTTTCGGCCCAGGAATGGAAACAATCCAGTCTGAGTCCTGGGTAAACAGCTACTCAGTGGAAAACACTTCCATAATGATGATGGTAAATCCACATAAAGACAAAGAAAGTCTTTTATGCCTTGGTCCGATGTTATCAGACTAGCAAGTCTCTGTACTCATCTGTTACTCAGAGGTGCTAATTCCACTAACCTCCAGCCTTATCGAGACATTAAGATGCCGCATCTCCACAGCCAATTTTACCATGCCTTTTCTGGTCCCAAAAGGCATGGTTCGGAGTGCGAAGTCCATCTTCCTGCTTCTTTCAAAGTTAAGGCAATGAATCTCTGTGCTATTTCTGCTATTTTGGGTTTTTAAAGAGAAATTACTAGGCGAAGCTTAGGACCACCCTTTCTTATGAGTCACTCCTGACGTGATCTGGGTCTCAGGTTACCTCTCTGTGCCTCACACCACTTTGTTTTGGTACGAGCTGTCTTTCCTAGACAAAACAAGTTTCTCTTCTCCTCTCTCGTATCCACCAGTAACACATTACATTCTGTGAGTAACATTAAACTTCTGAATCACATCTTCTTCTTCTTTTCCTTTCGGCTGTTCCCTTCAGGGGTCGCCACAGCGAATCATCTGCCTCCATCTCACCCT
>JAQQAE010004342.1:0-18907 GCA_029823295.1 Pseudamia nigra | reverse complement strand
AACAGAATATGGAGAATAATTATATATATATTTAGGAAAAATAAATTTAAAATGAAATTGACTTTTATTATAATTATAATTATGATGTCTGGTTATGTTAGGCCAGCAGAGAAGGCCTTGCTGGACCTGACGGCCCACCACTGGTATCAGGCAAGAAGCAGTTTGTAAGCCAGTGTCCCATTGGTACGTCAGCCTCAAATAACCTACATTTTACTGCATTTTCATTGCTACTCTGTCAGTAGCCTTTTGCAGGTCTCGCACCCCAAGTGCTTTGGCAGCAGCCACAGCCTTTTTTCAATGCTTTGGATCATTTTTGAAAAATGTAGTCAGGCTTCATTATACATTTTTTTAACCTTAAAAGAGACGTATACATGCTGTGATATGTGGATTTACAGTATTTTCAGTAAAACTTGAGATCTCGTGGTCGATAACTGTATGGAACATTATGAAACATACTGGTTACACCATCTGACTATGTCTCGTCTACAGTGAAAGACAAGTGTACTGAATAAATTTAAAGTGAATATTAATTATGAGCAGGAGAACAGAGGCTCTGTTATGCTGTATGAATAATGAAATGGTAGAATTGTCATAAATAAAGAATAAGAGCATGTATATTAGGGAATACATTGGTGTCCAGGTGGATAAACATTTGTAATGAATAGCTGCATGATGCCTATAGAACTGACATAAAAGCACCAACGTATCCTCTGCTTGTGCGTTGATGTTTGTTTCTCTGCTCGACATTGGTATTTTCACCATAAGTGCACACATGCCATCCAAATAACAGCTTCTTCATCTTTCAAACCACATCTGATTATCGATTTTCCAACACCCCTGAATTGCTTTTGTCGCCTTTTCCAAACACACCATGAACTATTCGCCTGCGTTTTGTGCATTTCTGACACGATGGAATTATTCCTTCATTATAGCTGACATGCCATTACTCACGTCACATATTTATTAAATGGCTGCGCTGGAACATGCAGAGGGATTTTTCACTCGTCTGCTCGTCCTGACATTGTTGTGTGTTGCTCTGAAACATCTGCAATGATGCATATCTCACATGTACGCATGAAATGAGGTATTTTTAGCATGTGGAACATGTTTCTGTTCAATAACAACAGCTGAAAGTGTGTATTTTCTGAATGCTGTCTATCATGTACAATCCACACTGCTCTGTATACACCTAGCAAACAAAATGTCTCCTGGGAAAATACACAACATGGTACACGTGTAGCAGCAGATCCTGCACGTTATAAACACACTATTCCAGCACATGATATAGGCCTGCAGGAATGGCAAGAAATGTATTTGTGTCATCAGCTGAAGGTGCTGTTTAGTCGAAACTAATGGAGGTGGAAAATGGAAGTTATTTTAGTCCAACCCACCTCTGAGTATTAAAAATTACACGCTTTGGGAAAACTGACAGAACATTTTTAGAGCAGTGCAGCATTGTGTGTCACTGTAATGTACTGGGAGCATTGAAGTGGTGCTTCAGTTTTCAGAGGTATTTCTGATTCATCAGTAACTGGGAGTCCTTTGAGTCCAGGTAGAAATCCCTTGCTCTCAGCCTTTTTCTATGCAGAGATGCTGCATACATTTTTAGCACATATTAACAAAAGCCTTTAATTTTTAAATCTGTCTAAAGAACTACTTCCACCGCATTTTATAACTAGCCACTTTGAGCTAGCTACTTGTACTCAAATTACTTTTATTTATTCGAATGTCCTTGAATATGAATATAATTACACTTTTTGAGGTCAAGTTCATTTTAATTAATTTATAATGTTGGATTTAGGCCTGTTAGGATAATAAAAGTCTAGTTGATGATTAATTATGATACAAATGGCTGTGATTAATGACTTGTCTTTTTTTATTTCATAACAGTTAAAAGTGATACTAAACCATAAAATATGCTTTCGAGCTGTAAACTGTGACTTAAATGTAATGAAACTCATCAATCCAGGTGATAAGACACATATAAATATAAAAAAAAACATATATACAGTAGGTGAAGACTTCCCACCTCAACACTGACTTTTCTGACGTCCCTATGTGATGACATTTGTAAGTTTAACAGCCCACCTGTCGTATTTTCTGTGGTCACAGCACTGTGTTCGTTAGCGTCGGACACACACGGGACAGATGTAGCCTTCATTGGTTAATTTGTTTTTCTGCTTGACTGTGGAATAACATATTGAAAAAGCCAATGATCCACAACATAGGCTACAGAATCACTCAATGAGTCGGCGAAATTTGATATGTTTAAGGGGACTTCAGGTTTTTAGTTTGGTGTGAGAAGTTACTGAATAATAACACAAAAAAAATGCAGAAAATGCTGTAATTATAGCAGACACAGATATCAAATTTTTCTCTTTCATTTCCTACATACATATCTGACTCTCTGTTGTCCTGATGTTCCTGAATGCCTCCTGCCTCACATCCATACCTGACATTCTGACACTAACCCACGCACTGTCAGCCTCTTGCTGACTTTTCAAGCCCATTTGAAGAGTGGAGTTAAACTCAGAACAGGGTTCAAGGTTCAAGGCACACTTTACACATGCATGTCCAGTACAAACTGAATACGATCCATGTGTTGACACTGAAAAGCATGAGCACGAGTACAGAATTTCTGCTTCTGTTTGTCTGCTAAAGCTTTGTAACAAAAACTGATTGGGACAGATGTACCATAATAACTTATATCAAACCTAGTACTGATGTATAGTACTGTACATCAGTAGGTACAGCCGATTAGTACTAATGATAGGTAATGGGCTGTGGGAAATTGAATGAAAACAGTGATAAAAGCTGACGTTCCGTCCATTTGTGGTCCACTTAGGGGGAGGGCGTATTGTGAAGAGCTCCGTATGTGTGTGTTCGTTCCTGGACCCACAGTAAAGCCTGGCACACATAAAGAAACGCCGCTCACCGCGTCCCAATCCAACAGGAAATCTGCGTGATGCGCGGTGGTTCCCCACCCAGATTTTTCAGTCAGAATCCGGGTCGATTCAACATGTTGAATCTCCAGGATCCAGCAACGTGAGGTGGTCACTCCAGTCAACTCCGCGACTTTTGTAACGGTTGGACATGTACGGTAGACAAAAGGTGGCACGACACAATCAATGTTTCTGTCGATAGATGGCGCCGGTTGCCAGCTGTGAGTCGTCGTGGCAATCGACCATGTACCACACGACCAGACTCGGAGTCGAGTTGGGATTAGTCGTGATTCTCTATGCGCGGCCGGCTTTACCAAACATTGTACATGTGTAGTCAGGGTAATTTAATTAGGTCAGAGCATTAGGAAATTAAAAACAGATTCTGACTTGTAGTACCAAAACTGCTGTTACTTAATACATTTCCTTGACCTTGCGGATTGGTAGGGTCTGAAATTATTGCACTTTGACCGACATATATTTCAAGATACGTGGTCGGGTTGAAAAGGTCTTATACCCCTGGGTTATTGACGATGTTGATTCCAAATATACTGTGGCTTCTTGTTTTTATACAGCAGAAAGAAGACTAACCCAATATATGTGATGTAATAGAGAACATAAGTCCCACCCACTTCCTTCTTCCCATCTCTCAGGTTATGGACCTTAAAAATACATTGAGATATAATTTTTTTAGTTCATTTTAATTATGCTCAGTGGACTTCATTTTAATCTCACACGATACAAATCACCAAGACCAAAATGGCTGCTACCGTTAACCTCACTCTTTGTGAATAAAGTAGTATACTTTTAAAGTTCAGGTCATATTGAGCTGCAGAGACTTTTCATGATGACGTCTCATACGCAGTTCTGTCGTCTTTATAATCATGTATTGTCTATGTAATCATGTATGACTTGTAAAATAGTTGTTTTAATTGATAAACAAAATGTGTGTAAATGGTGACATAATTCATAATTGTCTGCCACTCAGGTCGCAGGACTCGTATCTGTGGCTCCACAATTAATTGCATCATCTATTTTCATCATAATCATAATTGCATCATAATCGCAATATCAGCCTATAATGACAACAGGCTGCAACTTAAAGATCCCAAGTCGGGAGGATTTTGGGTGGTTTAATTACAGAAATGAAAAAAATAGCCTCTTCTATACAGTCACATTTTCAGAGTGGTGCTGTGTGTTCAGTGCTATATTTTCTTGTGTGTGTTTTATCGCAAGTTTTATTTTTGTGTGTTCTGACGCGAGTTTAAATTTACATCTTCGACTTGATATTTATAAATCCAAAATCTGTGCGTTGCCTTGATAACCAAGCAAATTCAAATTGTAGTTAAAAAACGTGATTGCAATATTACCCCAAGTAATTGCAATATGAGTTTCTCACCCAATTATGCAGTCCTTATATTATTTTTTCATGTAAAGTCACACTGCACACATACTCATAGGACGGCTACAATTATTACTATTCTCACAGTGCATGTACACAAAAAAGTCATCTCCTGGAGCTTCAATAACAATAACAGACTAATGAGTCAGAAGCCACATTATTGTTGAGCTTTGCCAGCTCAACAATATAATGTTCGGTAGATGTTCGTTACCCATGTTGGTTAAGTGAGATTCTCCTTGTATGTGTGCCTGCAGTCAGGCTGTCTGCAGGAGTAAACATAATATTGTGGTGAATAATGTGGTGAAAAGGTGAATATATTTCAAATTCTGACATGAATTTCAGTCGGTAATTCCCAGGAAAATGTCACAATTAATGAATGACTCTGTATTCAGAGAGCGCAGCAGCAGGTTGGAGAAGCAGAGCAGAGTGACAGGGAAACAGAACATCTTCAGGGTTTCAGGTGAGCTGCGGAATTAAAGAGGCACCGTAATTGAAGATGTCCAGCTACATAGTCTTCAGACTATTCCGAAAATAATCCTAACAAGATTTTAGGTCAAGATCCTTCAATCAATTGTAAAACTACCCAAGAAATGGGTTCACATTCACCTTTATTTATGATACTAAACCTATGCCCTTGGTAGAAACGTTTACCCTGATTATGCAAAAATAATTGTGGTTAGGTTAAATAATTGCAGTCAGGCCACTGTGTAATAATTGTTTCAGGCCACATGGGGTTTTAAACTGAAATCCAATATACCTGTATAATGGAGCTTTAAGTGAAAAAGTCATATTGTGATTATTATGAGCTATAGGGTGACTATAACTTTGTGACAGCTTTGTAAATGCCAAGACATACAAATAAGCATTAAAAATGCAAAGACTTTCAGGTGTATGAAAGTAGAACCTACCACATCTGCACCTTTTGCAGTGATATAATTGCACAGTCTGATATTGAGATTACAACTGAAGTACAATAAACTGTACAACCCGTCTGTACAAGATTATTAAGTCTTTAGTGCATTAATTGTAGCTCTGCAAAGCAACATGCAAAGGACCTGGGCTGTTTAGTGAGTCCAATACGGAAGTAACTTTAAATTGTAATACCGCCGTTGGCCACTGGGGAACCATCCCCCCAGCTCCAAGAAGACTTTTTCCTATAGAGATACAATGGACTTCTATCTGAAGATACTAAGCAGGTTGAGTTTTGTCATGAGTCATTATGGTCTCAAAAGTTTTATTTGGACCCCCGAATAAGTAATGTGGTGATCCATCTTTAACTTTTTGCTCCGTTTTTAAAATATTACTGCAAATAATCTAACAAATCACTGCCGTGCTGGGGTTTGATTGACATGTTGCTATGGTACCTCAACTCATTAGTGAAGTTGGGTTGATTTGGACCTCTGCATCTTCTATTTATTCAATATGGACACAGTTTTACCTGAGATACAGTCGGCTGCAGCTGTGGGTAAGTGTTTACACTAACAACACTGTAATACGACTTTGTTTGACTCTGGCTAATATTAACTTTCCCATGAGTCCCCTGGCATGAATGCTCAGTTAGCACCGCTGCCATTCGTCCAAATATGGCTACATCCTGCTTTTGGCTCCAGAATAGCAGCCAGGAACTGACAACCTGATTGGCCTCAAAACTAATGAGTGATGTCACGGTCACTTTGTCACTAATATACACAGTCTATGATCCCCCCTCCCCCAGGGCAGGGCACAATAAACAAGAAGTTTCATTGTTTGAGATTATATTGTTATTTATTTAGCTTAATTCAGGAGGAGACTGGTGAGGTGGAAGAGATGGGGTTAGGCAGGAATGAATGAACCTGGCCAGAATTTTAAAGCGGACTTACTGGGTTGGGACACAGAGGTCATGAATGATTGGACAACAAGCATCAGACCAGCTCTGACTTCTCTTCCTGCCTGAACTAATGCAAAGCTTAATTTTTCTGACTAAGTTTACAAGGTATTAAATGTTCAAAATCATCCAGAGTTTGTAGAAAAAAAACACAAACGGCTACAATTAAAGCAATAAATGCCAATATCCATAATTTATCTCAATTGTGAAGGTCATGATTAAAATATATATTGTAATAACTTTCCAGTAATTAAAAGCAAACAAAAGCATATTTCCTTCATATTTCCTCATGTCACCCAAGATGAATTCAAATTGTATTTGAATATGCAAATCAACCTTTTAGTTATAAATTTGTACTCTCCAGGGAGATGAATCAGACAACCAAATACCAGTGTAACCAAAATAATAAAACCAAATTATTTCCCTTATTTAGATTGCAAATGTCTGCACATTCCTCGCTCACTGAAATATTTTGGAAAGCAGCTTTAGTTCTGACAGCCCTTGGTTTGCTTGCCACAGCTTTACCTGCTACTGTATGTTTGTGTTTGTGTTTGCAGAGGGGAAAAGGCAGCAATGAGCTTAAAGCGGGCAGGAGGTGAGGAGAAAGGAGGGGATGGAGGGCCAGGGGAGAATGTAATCTTGGTGAGTAGGGTGACACAGGGGCCCAGGCTGCCAGATGGCGCTTTAGACGGCTTAGCTGAGGCAGCTTTAGGTCGCCACTTCCAAACAT
The DNA here is from genome assembly GCA_029823295.1 of Pseudamia nigra. Classification (NCBI taxonomy): domain Eukaryota; kingdom Metazoa; phylum Chordata; class Actinopteri; order Kurtiformes; family Apogonidae; genus Pseudamia; species Pseudamia nigra. The sequence goes on along the minus strand of JAQQAE010004342.1, from coordinate 11,972 downwards.
CCACAAAATGACTCAATTTTTCTCTCCTCAGACAAACACAAAAATGGGAGAGCCACTCGCTAACAGGCTTTTCCTCTGTCTGTGTCTTTTCCAGACAAAGTCACATTAAACGTGTGAGCTGCAATGTTAAATAGAGACCTAAAAAGGTCTTGGCAATGTAGGGCGCTGGCCATGCAATGCTTGGTGAGCAAGCCAAGAGTTCAAAAACATCCTCCAAACCAAGTCTCCGGGGAGCTGATGGAGGCCAGGGGAGGAGCCCTTACAGCTTTAAATGACAGTCGTAGCAGTGTAGAACATCCTCTGCCCTGGGGTTCCTCTGGGACTTCTACAAAAGACACTTATGGAAAGTCGCTTATGAGATATTTTCGTGGTATCATCAGCTTTTGGTTACATAAGCAAGATATGAGGGAGAGCATTTTATAGCCAGCTGAAGGCAGATCTGTAGGGATTACAGGGTAATGTAACAGGTGCCATGCAGGTATGTGGGTCAGGTATTAAAACATGCATTACTGTAACTGAGAAAAACTCAAGACATTGATGACATTGAGCATTGCAGAGCGTTAAGGCTTTTATACTGAAGTCCCATGAAGGAAATTGTAGAATGTGGTGTATTTCCTCGAGGACTGACCTGAATACTCAACAACAAGCTTTCAATTCTAATACTCACATGTTTGTTCTTTAAATTAAACAGCAGTAAGTCATTTAAATAATATCTCTTGTGTTGGTTTTCCACATGAAAACTGGCACATTCTGCCAGTCCTTGAATTATGTTTTTAGTAAACAGAGTGACTGTGACGTCACCCTTTGGTTTCTTAACTGCTGTTTTGAGGCCAATCGGGCTGTCACTTCTCGGATGATACAATGTGACCATTTTTGGAAAAATGAAGGCAGAGCTACAGACCACGTCCATGTCATCAGCTTCATGGGTAAGCTAATGCTAAATATATTGCAGTGTTGTTAGTGTAAGCACATAACCGAGCTGTCTATCAGAAAAAAAGCTATGTTCTATTAACTAAATAGAAGCCATAAAGGTCCAACTCTGACCTTGCAGGCGAGTGGAGCTGTCATGGAGACCTGTCATGAAAAAGCCCAGCATGACAGACTATAATTGAGTATAATAGAGTAAAAATTTAAAGATGGACCATCAGGTTACTTATTACAGAGGACAAATAAAGCATTTGACACCGTAATGACTTGTGTAGCTCTATGGGAGTCAGCGTTTCTTGGAGCCAGATGAACCGTGCTAGTGCTATTACAACTTTACACTTTTTCTGCACGGGCCTCACTGCACAGCCCCGGTCCTTACCCACTGCGCTGCCACTTCTGCCTCATCAGCTTTTGTCCCTTGGAACCTACAGTAACTTTGGAACAAACTGCATTACGGTGTATGGTGACAACATTCCTTTTTAAATCCCAGTTTGATTATGCCACCTTTTACACATATGACGCTTGTCCAAAGATATTCACACATCAAGGATGTCAAACTTTGCTATAAACTGCAGAGATATGAAAATAAATACCTACAATCTGAAAGCATCAGAGCTGAAGCAACATGAGAAGATATGTAACGACTTTCAGTGCTTTCAGGTCATTATTCCCTGAGAATGAGCGGCAGACGTTTAGACTTATGAGACAGAAATTAAGTCCACCTAAACAAAATGAATGGATATTTTACTCTTTTTGCAACAAACTTTCACTCTTGACTATGATTAAATTATGGTTTTAATTGAGAAACATAATGTACGTGTGAATTATGGCAAATTGGAACAGGATTTTAAAAAATGAGATGTTTTGTGCAGTGTTGGGTGTAATACATTACCAAACTAACACCTTACAGTAATATATTAGTTTGAGGCAGTAATATGACATATTACTCATTAAATTTTGGTAATGTTATTTGAATTACTGTGTCCAGTAATGCGTTACAAATCAAACTCAGTTATTTGCCTGTACAACAGCTAAAACATCCCCCAAAGAAGTTTGTTGACCGTCGTAAAAAAACAGAAGAATAAGTCGCTTTGTTCACAGAGATGGTGAAATGACTCCACCTTTTTCTTAAAGTTGTTATACTCACACTATTTTGAATTTCTTTGATAAAAGGATAAGTATCTCACAATAAGGTGCACTTTATGTGTTGGTGGGAAGCCATGGGAACTGTTGATGGCTAGCAATAGCGTTACCTTAAGGCCCATTTATGCTCAGTGTTGGGTACACACATGGACCGTTTCGTCCGTACTCTGCATACATTACACAAGCAATTTGGTGTATTTTTAATGAGCTTATGGATGTGTATGTCAATGCAGAAAACAGAGCGGTACCACTGGAAGTCGCTGGGGCAGGGTTGTGACACACTGTCCATGCGGATTCCGAATGAGTCTTGTATCCGTGATTATTCTAATGTGTCTCTGGGATGTAGTCATTAAACTGTGCCTGTAGTTTTGTCAAATGTGCTTTAAGAGTCGTTTTCAGTGCATTTTTGGGATGCGGGGTCTAGCTTTTGTGCCTAAAGTGTTGGGTAAAATGTCAAGTCAGTCTTTTGATACATGATTTATCCACAATGTGACCTCTTTGAATGCAGCAACTTTGGCATATTGCTCAAAATGACAAAGTTGTTGCATTCAAGAGGAATGTGTCTCACATAGGCACATATAATGTTCTGAGTGTCTCAAACACATCAGCAAGATCAAGATACAGTAGGAAGGAGACTCATGCAAACCAGATCATGTCATTGCACAGCTCAGCATAAAGCGATAAGTCTGAAGTTCTGAAAAGTATGACATCACCTGTCTCCTGCTCCTCGAAAACCAGCAAACTTCTGAGTGATAGCACCGGCAGGTGCTTGGATCCAAGTCTTTGTGTAGCTCTATGAAACACTGGCTATTTTTGTGCTCCCTTTGATGTAGCTCATGACATTGATGACATCCTTCAGTGTTATTTCAAGCTCAGAATGCCAGTGCCTCTCGGTGCAAAAAGCAATGATTCCATGTTGCATTCTGTGTCCTCTCAAGAATTCTCTTCACCACTCTTGAATTTTATCCAGCCATCAGGTGTGATGCCGACACAGCTGTCCCAGCTCAGGTCCACCAAACATAATACAAGTCCACAGTGATGAAAATGTCTTCTGCATCTGTAGTGGTAAGGAGGCCTGCATGTCGCCATCCCACGCGTCTCATATGAACAAGTGAAACAGCGTGATTAGCGATTCATTTATCTGTGAGGCATGGTAACTGCTTGCCTGGATGTGCACTGTGCACTGTAATTTAATGTCATCAGGCATGTCTTCAGTGCACCGACTTATGGCATTATTGGACACAGGTATGGCCTTCAACATTTCTGCCACCGCCTGATCCGTTACCTCTCTGACCATGTCCGTGGCTGCAGATGAGATTAGCTCTACAATACAGTGAGCTATGAGGTGAGAGGCCCGGAGTGGCTGTTCTGGTTCGGAACGTGCTGATATTAGGCACCTTTGAGATGTCCTCAGGTCCTGAATCCATCTTTCAAACTACTCCACTGGTTTATTTTTGCACAGAGGATGTTTTGACTTCAAATGGCGTTTCAGGTTTGATGGTTTCATGTGCACACACTTCACTGCATATCACCCACTTTTGGGTCGCGACCCACCAGTTGAGAAAGCCAGTTTTAAAGTATTTTTCTCACTTCACTGTCTGCTGAGTCACTGCACTTTTGCCTATGTGGGGCAGAATGGTGTCACTCTGAAACTTTACCGTGTTTCCACATACAGCTTAGGTTCATCATTGAAATAACAGTACTGCAAAAATGAAATATTGGGACGTACTTTACAGTAAATTCCAGTCAACTAAAATGCAAATGAGATTCAGTCGATAAAAACTAGACAGAAAGTAAAACAAGTCTGATGACTAAAATATTGAAGTGGGACTATGATTCCGACAGGGCAGCATGGTGCTGATGGCCTTGCAGGGAGTTTGCACGTTGTCCCTGTGTCTACATGGGTTTTCTCTGGTTTTCTCCCACAGACCAAACACATAGGGTGTGTAGGGTGGCTGGTTATTCTAAACTGCAGATGGTTATGAATATAAGTTTGAATATTTGTGTTTTTGTCAACCCTGTGAACATGTGACTCCTTTGAGTCAGATTGGACAGGCTCCAGCCTCTGCCTCGACCCTCCGCAGGATTAAGGACAAAAAAAAAACACATGAATTAATAAATATGGCTAAGACGGTGTCAAATTTAACACTGCATCCATTCGCTCTGCATCCTCGATGTGCAAAATCCAAAGCATTAACACTTAGCCCAGACTCCACCTCACAGATCCAACTACAAAGAAAATCTGTGGAATAGGTCAAAATATCCGGGTGCTTACATCTGCTCGGCGGGATACGACTTCAAAGACGGAAAAGGGAAAAGCACAGGGAGCTTTCTGGATATAAAGAAATGTCAAAGATATTATTCATTTTTATCATTTTTTAAACATTATATTTCTGCCTTTTGGAAATGCTTCCTTTTTAGTTTTTATTTGTTTCAGACAGTGATATCTTTAATCGTTTAAATACAAAATTATCTCAAAATACTTCACACATCAAGATTAAGATCATGCTTCGTATCGTATTGTATTCCCGAGCTACCAGATGATCTCCAGGAGTATACAGAGTCTGTCATTGGCTACGTTAACAAATGTACAGATGATGTAACAGTAGTCAAAACCATTAAAAGCTACGCCAACCAGAAACCAAGTCTGCTCGCTGCTGAGACCCCATAAGGCTGCATTTAAATCTGAGGACAGAGCTGCAAATTCACTCAGCACTGACTTTATTCTTAAGAATTTACAAACCCCAATTCCAATGTACTGTAGTTGGGATGTTGCATAAAACATAAATAAAAACAGAACACAGTGATGCTTAAATCCTTTTCAACCTATATTTGGTTGAATATGCTACAAAGACAAGACATGTAACATTCAAACTGATCAACTTTATTGTACTTTCCAAATATTCACTCATTTTGAATTTGACATCTGCAACACATTTCAGAAGAATTGGCACAGGGGCAACACAACACTGTGACAGAGGAATGCTCAAAAACACCCGTTTGGGACATTACGCAGGTGAACAGATTAATTGATAACAGGTGAGTGTCATGATTGAGGATGAAAGGAGCATCCCCGAAAGGCTCAGTCGTTCACAAGCAAGGATGGGGCAAGGTTCAACACTTTGAGGACAACTGTGTGAATAAATAGTCCAACAGATTAAGAACAACATTTGTCAATGTACAGTACCCCTCCTTGAAGGTGGAGAGGTTTGTGTGCCTGAGTGATCCTAGGAGTCACATTGTCTAGGGAAATTTGCCCCTGGGAGGGTCTCCCAAGGCAAAGTGGTCCTAGGTGACAGATCAGTCTAAGAGTGATTCAGAAGACTATGTCTTCCTTTGGGCCCACCACCTGCAGGAAGGGTCCGGTGCTGTGTGGTTTGGGTGGCAGCTGACGGTGGGGACCTGGGTGGTCCAATCCCCGGTTGCCAAAATTAGCTCCAACTGGGAGGAGGCCCTAGGGCAGACCCAGGGCACGTTAGAGGGACTATGTCTCTCGGCTGGCCTGGGAATGCTTGGGGGACCCCCTGGAGGAGGCGGCTGGGGAGAGGGAAGTCTTGGCTTCTCTGCTTAGGTTGCTGCCCCTGCAATCCTGACCAGGATAAGTGGAAGATAATGGATGGATGGATTTCTCAATGTACAATTAAAAGAATTTTTTACATTTTTTCATCATCTATATCCATAATATCATCAAAAGATTCAGAGAATCTGGAGAAATGTCTGCAAGTAAATGGCAAAGCTGTAAACCAACACTGAAAGCCTATGTCCTTCGACCCCTCAGGCGGCACTGCATTAAAAACCTGATCATTGTGTATAGGATATTACTATGTGGGCTCAAGAACACGTCAGAAAACCACTGTCAGTAACACAGTTCATCTCTACATGTACAAGTACAAGTAAAAACTCTACTATGTAAAGTGAAGGACATACAGTATATCAACAACACCCAGAAATGACCTGAGCTCATCTGAGATGGACTGAAGAGTGTGCTGTGGTCTGACGAGTTCACATTCAAATTGTTTTTGGAAATCATGGTTACCGTGTCCTCTTGGCTAAAGAGGAAAACCACCATCCTGATTTTTATCAGCACAAAGTTCAAAAGCAGCATCTGTGATGGTATGGGGGTGTGTTAGTGCCCCCCATGGGTGACTGGCACATCTGTGAAGACACCATAAATGCTAAAAGGTACAAGCAGGTTTTTCAGCAACATCTGCTGCATCCAAGCAACATCTTTTTCATGGACGTCCTCTTTATTTCAGCAAGACAAACTCAAGGCACATTCTGCACGTGTTACAACAGTGTGGCTTTGTAGCCAAAGAGTGGGGGTTCTGGACTGACCTGCCTGCAGTCCACACCTGTTTTCCACTGAAAATGTGTGACACATCACGGAGAGCAAAATGTGTCAAAGGAGACCCTGGACAATTGAGCATCTCAAGCAAGAACGGGATAGAATTCCACCTACAAAGCTTCAACAATTAGTGTCCTCAGCTCCTAAAAAGAAAGGTGGTGCAATGCAGCAGTAAAATGACTCTGTCCCAGGTCTTCTGGAATGTGTTGCAGGCATCCAAGGTGTGCGGTTTTCCTTCTGTCGACTGGACGAGGAATTCGGTTTGGAATTTGGTCGGTTCAGAACAGAAGAAGCTCCCTGGATAGCTAGCAAAACGTCCAGTCGACAGAAGGAAAACCACACGCCTTGGATACCACGACCTGGACGACTGAGAATCTTCACAGATGTGTTGCAGGCATCAAATTCAAAATGAATCAATATTTGCAAAAAAAACATTGAAGTTGATCAGTTTGAAGAAGAAATATTTAGTGCATTCAATAGAGTATAGTTTGTTTTTATTTTGATTTTACACAACATTCCAGCTTCAGAGGATTTGGAGTTTATATCCTGAAACCTTTCTCTGGTAATTATTTTCCACTTCTCTGCACTGCACCAGCTCATGAGGAAGAGCATGTTGTTTCTTCCTGCCTGTGCAAACACTCAGTAAAATGACTATGAAGTAAATCTGGAACCTTGAACGTTGAAGTTGCCGACACACAGCTTTGATCTGAGATGAGAAACAAATCTGCTGCACTCGTGACCCGATCGGCCAACGCGTGCACAATTCACGCCCAGCTCCATCTTCCATTTCATACCAGCTCGTCCTCCAGTGACGACCGAAAGTGGCTCGCATGGAACATCAATCACGTGTGCATCATGAAGACTTGTCATGCTCATTAAAATGTTCTAGCCTGAGTCCTGATGTGCGCCAGATGTTCAGCTCTACCCGAACATGGTGCCGAGGATGTGTTGAAGAACCCGCGTAGAGACTGGAGATGGCATAAACGGAGACTCCAGCGGCACAAACCTTTTAACAAAATGTCCGTTTGTCCTCCTCAATAAAACACCCAAACACACGTTTTGCCACCTGCAGCTGTGTCTCTAAAAATGAGCCACCTTTAAATAAATAATGCTACATAATTGCTACATTCATTTTTGTCCTATTTTATTCATCACTGTTCATTTCCTTGGTTCTTGTGTTCATTAGCTTGCTCATTTTTAAATTTTTGTTCATTTTCCTAAGAACGGCGTTGATTTTTTAGAACATTTCCTTATTATTTTCATTGTTTTGTTGATTTCTTGGAGGATTAAAAAAAATGTTATTGTTCATTTCTTTCGTTGTTCTCAGAGAGTCTTCATCAGCTTGTTTTTGTTTCGTTGTGAGGATGGTGACAATTTTATTTTCAGGAGGATTTTGATTTTTTTTTTCTTTCAGTTTTAATTTTTGCAAATTGTTTCCATTCCTGATTATTTTCAGAGGATTTTCTAAACGGTTTTGCTCATTTTCATGATTCATTGTTTCATTTTCAATGTTTTCGTTTTTACTTTTTTGTTTGCTATGAGGATTTTCTCAACTTCTCTGTATTTTCTTGATTATTTTGCTCTTTCCTGTAAATTTTCTTGATTTCTTTTTTCACTTTATATTTACTCTTGTGAGGATTTTGTTCATATTTTATTCATTTCTAGAATATTTCTTGTCAATCTTTATTATTTACTTTATTTTCTGTTCATTGGGTTTGTTACTAAGTGTTTTTTCTGTTCTTTTTTTAATTCTGATTTTTAAAGATGTTCATATTTGTGCATCATTTTGCTCATATTGAAAGATAACATTAAATAAGTTTAATCTTCATTTCTGTTTCTTATTCCCTTTAACATACAAAACATGTGACGTGGGCTCATTTACCGTCAAAGGTATCAGAATATGATACATGTTGGTCCCATTTTTGTGCATTTTGTTGCATGTTTGGGGACTTTTTTGACCATTTTGCTTGTTTTTTCTGCCTCCGTTCACTTGCACACAAATAACACAAATCAATATATCAGCGATTCAACACAAACACAGAAAATTCCACCTTCGCTGCTTAAAATATCCAACGTGATCCCCCAAAAAACCTCGTCCTCGTGAAGGCTGCAAACTCGTGAACGTATAGCCCCTTTAATAAAAACAGACCACATGTAGCCGACCGTAAAAAAATGAGACACAATCATATTAAAGCCTAATATTTAGCCAGGTTTCCTCCTCTTTCTCACTCTCTCTATTTGCTCTCAGCCTCTTTCGGCTCCTCTCTGGCTGTTCATTATTGCGCCCAGCAGTCTGGTGCAGAGTTAATTTCACTTATTACACGAAAGCCTTATAAAATCCATAGAGCCTGACCTCAACAATATCAAACCTGCCTGTCGAACAGAAGAATGTGGTCGTTTTAGAGAACATTTAACACTATTGTTGGACCTAGCCCAGCTAAACCACATCATCCACCCCACTCTAAAAATAAAAGCTTAATAATTTCCCCCAGGATAGCTTTTCATCTATCTCGCTACTTAATTGACTTGCATTAAATTGCCACAAAGTTTATTCCACTGCTGTGCTTCGATGAAATAAATAATTAACCCCATAAAAAGGTCAGACAACTGAAATTAGAACTGGCTGCTTTTTGTTCTTCTTTCTTTGGGCTGTAATGAGATGGGACCCTGGCCTAACTGACCATCTGACTTCGGGATAATTCGTCCTTGTCTAAACAGAGTTTCCTCCAAAAGATAAAATATTATCTCATCAGATGCTCAGAAGTTCCAATATGACTCCTTTCACTGGCTGGTTAATGATGAAGGCAGCGTGAAGGATGGTAATATTGATACTATCAGCTACGAACGGGAGATAATGGGGATTAATATTACTAATGATCACGGGGACGCTGATGAAGTCGATGGGGACAATAAGACGACTGATAGACGATTGATAAATAGCCTTGGTGAGAGTAACAAAGCTTAAACCGCAGCGTGCACGGGTAATAACAGTGGTAAGGAAAACAACAGCAATGACGGCAGAAGCACTGATAATTACGTTGATGACAGTGAGCTTTGAGACGGCAATTAGAATAAAAACAGCCATTGATTCATCTGTGCAGACACGGGGATAAACGGTGGGATCTCCATTTAACAAAGTGACACAATCTTGTTGTCCAATTAAAGCAAGAAAATACAAATGAAGAAACCCGAGCGCTCTAAGAGATTTTCCCCTCTCACACGGAACCCAGTCGATTTTCATACAGAGCCTGATAATTAGCAGCCATGCATCATCTCGGTTTTTTTGTTTTTTTTTTCTCCCCACATACCACAGGACTGACTCAGTGTGGGCGGGTGTGTACTTAAAAGCGTGCATATGTGTCGAGGTGTATGTCGTATTTGTGTAATTGCTTGTTTGTACCCCCGTCTCGAAAAACAACTCTGGAGCTGCTCCACAATCATGTTTAGGCTGCAGGTGATTCTGAAAGTAGCATTTCCCATGAGAGGGCGTGAAGCCTCCTGAGTCTCTGCTCCTCGGCTCGACGGCGGGAAGCTTTGCCATCGCTCAGACGCTTCACTGCGGGGGCCCGCGCACAAATTACATTTTTGAGAGAGAACCCTCCTTCGGTCCTGTGATATTCAAATGATCTATTTTAAATCTATAATTAATCAGATGATGTTGTGGAGACCTGAACTACTCACCCAAACTTTTTTTTGTGTGTAAGCTTAAGGAATTTTGGCTGTGGAAGAAGTAGGAGGATCTGCACTACCAGGGAAAAGTTAGGACACACCTTCTCTTTGTTCTACTTTCAATATTGTACAAAAACCTTAAAGAACCCAGGACATGTTTTATATTTCAGCTTTACACACTCATGGCATTTTCAAATCGTAGGTGAATTTATTTAAGCCACTTCATGTGCTTCAGACCATCAGTTGTCTTGTGCAGAGGAAGGTGGAAAACACAGGCCCGATCAGTGCTGCTACAACTACTGTACAAATACATAGAGGCAAGAAACACTCAGCTAAGTAAAGAGGAAACACAGTCCACGAATGTGCCAAAACCATAAAACACTATGTGAGGTGCTGTAAATTAGTGGGTAATCCTAATAAACTTCTCCTCTGCAGCAGCGGTAGCTCTTGGTCTTCCTTTCCTGAGACGTCCTCATGAGACACACTTTCATCATAGTGTTCAATGGTTTTGGCGACTGCACATTCAAAGTTGTTGAGATTTTTCATATCGACTGACTTTCATTTCCTAAAGTAATGACGAACTGCCTTTTCATAACTCTTGGATTGACTGACCATTATGACGTGGATTTGTACAGTAGTTGTAGTAGCACTAACAGGGCTACTGACTCTGTACCCACCCTTCGTCTGCACAAAACAGCTGATGATCGAAAGCACGGTGCATGTGGATGCTCCGTTCAAGTTGTTCCTCCAACACTGTGACATTCACGTGTGCCATTGAAATCCAGGAATTTATTTTAAAACAATCAGGAAGGTTGTTTAAAGCACTAATGTTGATTTGCTTTTCTTAATTTCAATCCTGATATAAGTTCTGTCAGTCCTGTATTGATCTTCTTGAGTGACTGCCTCATTAATCTGATGAGCGAATGCAAAGCTAAATGTGTTTATTTCGGACAATCTAAAATGTAAAACACCTTCTGGGTTGTTTAACACTGTTTGTTTACTACATAAATCCATACATGTTGTTTCACAGTTTGTATGTTTTCAGTATTAATATTCAATTTGATGTGGTGTGCGCTCAGTAGGATGTGAAGTGCTGAAAGTGAACTGTTTAATGCAAAAGGAAAACCAACATTTTCCAAGCGATTGCTCGTGTAAAAATCTGCTTTGGAAGGTTCAAGAGTGAAGCCACAGCTGTGGAGGGCCTAACACACACACACACACACACACACACACATACATGTACACGCTCCCATAGACACTTGTACACACACTGAGATGCAAACACATACACCTGCAGACACACATGCATCCTGGCCAACACCCTACCCCATACATCTCTTTTTGACATTCACAGACACGAAGGCACAGTGAGGGAAAAATGTAGAGAAAGGACAAAGCAGAGGGTTACGAAGTAGCTTTATATAACTAAGTGTTCAAGTTTGACGTATTACTCACACACACACACACACCCCCACACACACACACATATGTATATGTGTGTGTGTGTGGACATCATGTTACAGTGGTCCCTCAGTATATTGCGGTTCACCTTTCGCGGTCTCGCTGTTTCGTGGATTTTTTTAGTGCAATTTTCATGTACGGTGGTATCTCAGACAACGAACTCTTCTGACAACGAAAAATTCGGATGCTGAAGAAAAAAACTGCAAAAAATTTCACTCTGACAATGAAAATTAATCGGTTAACGAATAGTGACTTCCGGGTCTTGGCGAAGCTAACAGCCATTAACCAAGCTAACACAGGCTAACAGCTAACAGCCTTTAGCCTGTAGTCACTTCCGGGTCTCGGACGTTAAAGACCCGGAAGCTAACAGCCGTTAGCCAAGCTAACAGAGGCTAGCGGCTAACAGCCATTAGCTTGTGTTATGGAG
>JAQQAE010004341.1:0-18907 GCA_029823295.1 Pseudamia nigra | reverse complement strand
AAACCTCTCTTATCTTTTTAAATGGGTGAACTTGCACATTTTTACGTTGCCCAATACTTATTGTCCCCACTGTATATATATATATAGTGCCACTGACTGTTCTGATTTTTCTTTCCTGAAGTTAGGCTCCATATGAGGAAATGAATGCAAACAGACTGACCATGTGCATTTGCTTTCACCAAGCAGACATACTGTAGGTATGTGTATGGGTTGCATGGTACAGTAGATCTAACATACTGTATGCACGTAAGTCCACAGATGACAAATCTCATATACTGTTGGCTAATAATCTAAATGGAGCCGTTCAGATGAAGACATGAGTGATTTACTTATATTGGTCAGGTTATATGAGAATTCCTTGACCGTGTGTGCTGTACGTTCAGCATATGCACCTCAGTTAGGGTTTTAGCAGCGGTTGCCTGTTCTACTGTCAGCTCTGTGTCCTCTAAACAAAGCAACAGGCAAATAGTTTGAAGGCTTAAAGCGGAGATTCAAGTCCAAAAGAAAAGCCCACATGCCTGGCTGGAAGGAGAAACACACCTACTATTTAACAATACGAAAAACTTAACCATCTTGGAAGGCTTTAAGACACATAGAAGTATTGCATCTGATCTTCTCAAGAAAATGATGATGAAATGACTGTTACACAGAAGCTGGTCAAATTGTCTGTTTGAAGGACTATTTTATTTAGTGGAAGAAAATGAATTATTTCGAATTATTATGTATTTTTATCATATTAAACTGTTCATTTCTTCAGTAAATGCTCATATAATTCACAAGATCATGTAGTAAACCAGTATTTATTGCTCCAGGGTGATGAAGACATACAACTCGTGCCTGTGTTTATTTTGAAGTAATAATTGGTTTGCTATACATTACATTAGTTAATGCTTGTAAGTAAGAATATTTGTGATATATTTATTTTTATATGCCATGTAGCCAGCTGTGTAAGGGTACTGTCTTTTTAGAATAATGTCAAAAAACAAGAAATATAATATATACAAATATGGTGTATTGTAAAAAAGCCGGGAGAAGTATTTTTTTTAGTTTAATATCACTTGTCTGTCCATATGGGTGACACTCATTCCTGTGAAACACTAGTTTATTATCAAGACCACTATTTAAAACACTCTTGGACACTCTCTTTCCACTCACTTCTATAAATGTAAGTAATTAACTCTCCTTTCACACTAACTGAAATGGATCATTTAGAAACACATTCATTTTTATCTACGTCGTTATAATTCCACATATTTTATATTTGTGTATTATATCTTATGCATTGTATCCTGTAGACTTTATATTGCTTGGTATTCACTATGCACTGCAATTTCAATTTCATGACAATAAATTGTTGAATTTTGAATAAAAAAAAAAGTGAGTGAGCATCAGTGAAATAGTTGCCCCCACCAATTAGATGATCCCACTCCTTTATATTTGTAAAGCCATATTAAGACATTAATGTTTTTATTGGTATTATGATCACATTCTGGCTTTTGTTCCTTCGGCAGTACTGCTTGTATTTGATTTCTCTAGATCATCTCATTTTAATTCACTTGTGTCTGAACAGCACCTTTGTCAACACATCTAATTATTAACTGCTTTATGAATAAACCAATTTGACGACAACAAGCTGCACAACAGAGGAGCGCAAAACAAAAAAAGAGCCAATGTGTGTATGTGCGTGTTCAGCCTCACCCGTCTCGTCACAATGGGATCGATCTCTTTGTGGTCGCGCTGTGTCAGAGTCATGAGGTCAGCGTTCAGCGTCCTGATTCGCTGAAGCACCAACCTGATGTAGCGCGCAGAGGTGAAGTTCAGCAGAGTCGGGGAGGGGTCATCTGCACTGGGACGACCGTTGATCAATGAGGTGTGGATCTATAGACGACACACAGATCAGCAGTGACAGCAGAAGTTAAGACAAGACACAGCACTGAGACAAACAATAAAGGTACTTTTAGCTTCCCATAATAGAAGCAAATGAGAAAATACAAATAAATACAATAAGTGATTATACAAGCCCAGTTACAAAAAAAGTTGGGATGCTGTCCATCCATTTTCTACCTCTTAATCCTCGCAAGGGTTGGGGGGGATGCTGGAGCCTATCCCAGCTGACTTAGGGCAAAGGCAGGGTACACCCTGGATGAGTTACCAGTTCATTGCAGAGCTGACACATAGAGACAGACAACCATTCATGCTCACATTCATGCCTATGGACAATTTAGAGTGACCAATTCACCTAACCTCTAGTACATGTTTTTGATTGTGGGAGGAAGCCGGAGAACCCATGCAGACACGGGGAGAACATGCAGACTCCACACCAGGCCCCACCACCTGGTGTTGGGATTGAACCAAAGACCTTCTAGCTGTGAGGCACAAGTGCTGTATGTTGTTTAAGTTATCTTTGAAGAGACTCTTTGACATCCAACAAACCTTTGATCTTGCATACACACAAGTCTGAAGACGAACAAATAGAGACCAAATCTTAAGTTAAACTCCTGCATATTAAAGAAATACAAAGAGAAACACTTTGATATGATTAACTGATGAGGAATAGAATCACAGTCTCCCTGAAGTAAAAAAAAAAAATCTTGTTCGTGTGTCGTTTTTACATTTTACCAAATAACTTCACGAAGAGTGACTATCGTGATATATTGTCATGCCAATTTCTAAGATGCATTACATTTCGATCCCTGATGTGATCAATAAATACAAATATATACTAGGTTCTAGTTCTAGTAATACACTTTTAACGTTCATGGTGCGTATCGCCGAGGTCACTGCAATTGCTCCGTGGTGTCAGGCTGCTACAACTCAGAAAGTCAGGGTACATCAATTTGCCCCGACTTTCTGAGTAGGAAAACTGACTTCAAGTGGTGTTCCAGTACATTTTTCCTAGTCAGAGTTCAGAAATTTCTGACTTCCTAGTCTTCCAGAATGCAGTATAAGGTTTGAGGAACTTATTCAGCATCCATATCCCATCACAAACAAGAAAAAAAAATTAAAATGCTGATAAAAACAAAATTATGGGTATGACTATGGGTAAAAAATGTTGTCTTTATTGACTAAAGCATGAATATAGCAGAGTCAAACCTTACAAAGTTCAACAAAACATTTCAACTCTGAAAAGAAAAACTAAAAAGGTAAAACCTTTCACAGCAGGCTGTAACCCACTGTGCTCACAAATGCAGACAAGTGATTAGTCTTCAACCTCAGCCTGGGATGTACCATCTATTTGGGTAAACACGGGGAGTGACAAGAATTAATGGTCTACAAAGACTGCAAAAATTAAACAAAGGGTAAATTAAAGGCCAAGTGATACTACTGACAATTTATTCCTTCGCACACATTTACATCTGTGTGGTCTCTAACTTGATTCATTGTTAATAACAAAATAAATCTGTCATCTCTCCTTCCACAATTTGACCTGCTCCGTCACTTACAGCCTGAGGACCTAATCATAAACATCTGTTTCCACTATACCTGATTAGGCAGCTGATCTGCACCTCAACCACAAACAGAGAATTAAAAAACCACAACTGTGTCATTATGGCCTATTTGAACAGACTCAACACAAAGCAAACTGTGTCTGACAAATGAACATGGCTTACATTTGTATTTTGGAGGTGAAAATGGAAACAGTGAAACAGGCAAAAAAGCAAATATCTTTGCAATACATAAGAATATTCATTATTTAGTAGGGTGATTTTCACTTGTTTTAAAATGATCCACAGTGCATGTGTGTGTGTTTGTCGTTTTTTACCCTCTATTTCAGGGATAATTACAGCTCCAGTCCCGGCTTGACAAATTCCCACCCATTAAGGCACTGTCTGCATTTTGCTCTTGACGTTAAAATAATTGTGCTCACTCAGTTCTACTGGAAAATATACAGTAGTAAACTTTAACTGCTGTGTGATATTACTTCCATACTACGTGATCACAGACAACAGAGATCAGGCATTAAGAAAAGAAGCAACATGGCAATATTTAGAAAATGCATATGAAGGGTTAGTTCAAATTATTTTTAAGAGACTGTCCTTTTATAAAACAGGTCTGGGGACTTTTAAAACAAGAAGCTGTCAAATGGCAAATCCCCTGTTCAGTTTTGAAATTGACTGTGACCTTGACCTTTTTCCTTGACAATCACAGCAAACTTGCCCTGCATTTCAACAGTGTTTCGGTTCTCCTCATCGGCTTCCCCTCAGCCCTTGGTATAATGTCACAACAAATGTCACACTGAAGACACTTGGAGAGCGAAGGGAAAGTAAGCAGTGAGCGGGGGTATTTATGAAACAGATTTGTACTCATTCACTCACAATAGAAGGACCACATGGTGTTGCAATAGTGCTGCACTGCTGTCTACAGACACGAGGTACATTAAATAAATTAAGAAAATTTATTATTAGCACAACACTTTATGAAGGCAGATGCACCACACTCTAGTCTCGATATCTGCACCACTCCACGTGTTGACCAATTTGACCAAAATAAAGACTAAAACATTTTCTGTGTATTGTGGCTTCAAGTTGTTTGGTTTAACTAGTACACAATATAAAGTCTGCTGTTTTTTTAAAGCCAATATTTTGTCTTTACAGCTCACTAAAATGTTTTTACACACATCTAGTTGTATGCAGTTTAGTTTTAATGACCTAATGTATGTAACTCTGGTATTCTGTCCGCAACAGTTTAAACTCCTTCTCCCTCTTTGGTGTAACTCAACTAGGAATATTGTACATTACCACCACCTACACAGGAATGTATTTTCTCACACTAAACATTATGGTGTAATGCACAGTGGGTTATATGCGACCCTCAAGTGACCATAGTTGTTGAGTCGATCCTGCAGCCCTTCGAGGGTCGATCTCAGCAAGTTCACTTCAGTTTTTCAGAGAATTGGAACGACACTTAAGATGAGGACAGGGATTCCCCATGGGGAAGTGATGAAACTTAGGGTTGGAATCAGTAGAGGTCAAAGTCAAGGTCAAGGTCAGTTGACGAGTGAGAGGTGCATGGAATCTATCATATATTAGGTAGCTATATTGGTTTTGGTTTTATGTGTCAAAATTGTTTTTGCAGTATTATTAATGTGACCTCATTACTATTCTAATTTGAAAGTGATAGTGACCTTGACCTTATTCCTTGAAGGTCACAGTATATTTGGAGTCACCCTGATCAATGTCCCATGGCTATATGATACTCTATGACCTGACTACATCATTAATATACAAAGTAGGTGGTGGTTTCCATAGTAACCCTTCCCCCTACCCTGACTTTCCATGTGCCAAGTTTGGTTAGTTTGGGTCCAGTGACTTTGGAGAGACAGAGCTGAGTGTTTGGATGGACAAACGGAGCTCTCCATTGTACTCTCCCCCAACTTCGCTTGTGCAGGGAGAAATTATGTTAAAGTACCCAAATTCTCAATTGAAGGAGATAATACATGCAATGTCTTTTCAGATACTGTATCTGAAACAAGTGATTGGGGATTATGGATATTAGTCACACCTACACAATCATTGTCCTCAGTGAAACCTCTGCAACTATTAGAGCCAACAAAACCATCCTGGCATCTTGGGATAATCTGCCAGGGTGTCTACATGATGGTATCCATGGCAGAGACAGAAAATGGGTGTAGTCAATTGGCTTCCTTTGCATTTAATGCAACACACACTAAACACACATATTTGATAAATGGCTGAAAAGCCATGTTTACAGGCATCATTGAAAGAAGGATCTGTGTAAAATTTGGAGCTGAAAATCTAAATGATCATCATAGGGGCATGAAAGAATTAACTTGTTAAAAAAACTGTACAATAGGTCTCCTTTTAAGTGAGCTTTCACCGGTAGTTAGTATATTACACCCAGTAGATGTGTCAACATTGCCCCAATTTGGAGAAGCCGACATACTGTAAGTACTGGAAATGACCATCATAATGTACTGTCATGGACTGGAGGGGCAGCAAAACATAATTTAGGCAGTTATACTTTTTGTATGCACTGTATTTACACAATTTGCATTACTTCACCTTGGAAATTTCAAGGCAAACTGTAGCAATGATATTGTTCTTAAAAGTCACCAAACCCTCATT
Source organism: Pseudamia nigra (assembly GCA_029823295.1). NCBI lineage: Eukaryota > Metazoa > Chordata > Actinopteri > Kurtiformes > Apogonidae > Pseudamia > Pseudamia nigra. The sequence continues at coordinate 12,821 of JAQQAE010004341.1, read as the reverse complement.
TCTTCTCACAGATCATGGGAATCATTCAACTACCGTTGCCTTGATCAGTTACTTTGTTTGTGTGACTTGCTAGAAACAGACAAACTAAAAGCCTTCATGCAATAAGTCTAAATTTTGGCATGTTAATTACATTGCATACCAACAACAGATCTTTTGTCAGTCATTCGTTTTTGTAACAGGTAATTTTTTTGTTTCTTAGTATTCATTAAAGCAGCATCTCCATATCACTTCATAATTCAAGTAGCCTTGCTCCCTCAGCTCTTCGAGATGGTTGATGGGAGGCAAAATACATAATAAGGACAAAAGAAAGACATTGTGAAGACAAAGGGAGGACAGTTCAGCTTTTACTGGTAGCTGAGGTGTTAAATATGAAATTTATGTACCGGTAGAAGGAGCAGAGACTGGAGACAGCATAGTGCTGTCTGAAACATGGGGTAACTTAATTAAAACAAATTCCTAAAATACATAAAGCAAAGGCAACTCCCATCTTTTCTGATGTAAAATTACTGCTTTGTCAAATGGGTCTGGTGGCTTTGACAAAATGCAGGTCCAAAGTTGCCAATTGGAAAGGCTTGTCTAAAAGCAATGTAAAGAACTGAAAATATTTCATCAACAGTGTCATTTTAAATCAACTCGATCTTACTGCTGTCTGTGTCTGCTTGGCTTCTGTTTCAGGACTGCTGTCTCCTCTTCCAAGCTGGGGGAGAACTGACCACCATCTACAGTAGCTAATACAATGAATAAGTAGCACAAAAGGACCATTTAACAGAGTCTAGTGTTTGTATAAGAGGAAAGAGTTATAAAACTATGCAACAAAGTCAGACAGTGTCTGGCTGATGAATCATTTTCAGAATTGTACATACTGTGCTATGTGCCACGATGGTTTACATCGTTTTCAGAAGGACAATAATTAGGGATTTATATTCTGCATCACCAATAAACAACAAGATGCCACATAATAAGACGTGCAAGGCTGTGTCTGCCTGCTTGTCTGACTGTCCATCTGTCTGTCTCACTAATGTGGCCAAAAGCAACATTTGGCATCTGCAGAAAAAAAAAAGTCTTACAGTGGGCCGGGCACGTATATGTGTGTGAGTGTGTGTGTCAAGGGGGAACACTTGATGGGTGCAAGCTCCACACTTGGAAGGAGCGAAGGAAATGGTTGTGTATGTGTGTGTGTATATGTGTGTGTGCAAGCTGAGCGGCGGGGTGACATTGTGAATGTGTGTGCGGTGCTCTGACACATCGCCTACGACTCATTATGGTTTCACTGTGATCAGACGGCTGGGGAGCTGTCAAACACACGCACACACACAGCAGACACACACACACATTCAGACACCTCCGTTGTTACTTGCAGCTCTTGACATCTCCTAGCTCACACCCCCTCTAGTGCTCCTCCGCAGGACACAGACACACACCATACAAACACACACGACGACACACACACACACCATGTATATGAGCACACATATTTAAGCATCAGCAATTAGAGCACTGATTCATAGATGTCATTTGTGAGCGGTGTGTTTTCCTAGTGTGTGTCCTGCTGTTTTCTCTCCTTTCATTAATGTCAGTTATAGCCAACTAGCCCCTCTGTTTTTTCTGGGCGCAGTCACACACACAGCTGATCAAAGCAGCATAACAGTAAACAGCAGTGCGCATATGTGTGTCAAATTGGGCATCTTCTACATCAAGTATTCCTGTCAGCAGTTTAAATATTAAAGATCCACTGTGTTGGACTGAAGTAGATTTGTAAAGCTCTAATTGCAGAAATGAATATAATATTCATAATTATGTTTTCGTCACTTTATAATAAAACAGAAAAGACGCTTGTCTTTTTGTTCTCTTATGTCCCCTTTGTTGCTGTTCACAGTCTGCCATGTTGTGTCACTTCTTTTTCATTATGTAGCAGGTGATATACAGTTTTTAAAGAGGACACGAAACAATGAATTTTGTTATTCTAATCTGTTTTATTTGTAGCCTTGGTAAGATATATAACTGTGATAAAGCTTGTTTGTCACTGGGAAAACCTATTTTATTTCATATTCTCACCAGCAGAGGTCAACTGTAAGCAAATTATTAAGGGAATTTACCGTACTCAAATTTATGTTTGCTAAATGTCCATCAAGGATTTAGTTTTTGTTTGTCCTTAATGCAAATCTATACTGCAAAATGCATGTACCTGTATGCTAATTAGCAAAAATGAATGTAAAGAAACTACAACTTTAAACTGCACAACCTGCTTGTGAGGAAGTGAAATCAAATCAGATTTTCTTATAAATCCAAGTGACTAATGTTTGAAATTCTATTGCAGTGGCACATCTTGAGTTACTGATTTAAAATTTGGTAAAAAGGCTTGGGACGAGATAAGTCTTTCACTTCATCTTACGCCATTTTCGAACTTCAAAGAGTCTGCTTTCTGCCAATGTTTTGTTTTTTCCTTTTGTTTTAAATTCTGGTTTGAATAAAAGAAATAAATGAAAAAAAAAATGAAAAATGTCTGTGAAGATTCTCAGTCATCCAGGTCATAGTATCCAAGTGGCGTGGTTTTCCCTCTGTTGACTGGACTGGAAATTTGATTTGAAGACGTTTCGCTACCTATCCAGGAAGTTTCCCCAAGGCCAAGGTCGTTACAGACCCTGTAATGACCTTGGTCTTGGGGAAACTTACACCTTTTATGATGAAAGGGTGGAGTCCTGAGCCACAGAGTATAAATTCTGGTTGCCTGCATGAGTTTATTTAGAACTGAAGAAGCTTCCTGGATAAAGAGCGAAACGTATTCAAACCAAATTTCCAGTCCAGTCAACAGAAGGAAAACCACACGCCTTGAAAATGAAAAATATCTTACCTAAGATTAAAAAAACAACAGTAACATCATTCAGCGTTTCATGCTGTCTTTGCGGCATATTTCTGTAGTCTACTATTTTTGAATGTGGATTAAAAAAAGAAGATAATATAGTTCTTACAATGGAGAAAATCATCCCTGGCTTTAATGAGGGGCTTTCAAGCTTCGTTGCACAGACTGTAGGGGAAGGTCCGGGGGTACTGACTTCTCTATAATCTGCAACTTCACCTCTAGATGCCACTAAAGACAAAAACTATGGAAGCAAAGAGGCAATAATGTTGCCACTGAACCGACACGATCTTCCACATTTTATCAGTATGAATTTCTTCCAGTAGTAAAGAGCATTGTTAAATATCTTATGCTAAACCTCTAGATGAAAACATGGAATGGAAAATGCACTTTTGAACTATTTATAATTATTACTATGAAAACACACTGCATTAACTCCAAAGGTCATAAGAAAAGAATATCAGATTGTTATTTTTATTGCAATAAAAACAAAAATTATTGGGATTTGTAATATATATATATATATATATATATAAGATATTTGCTGGAACAAACCTGCTTGTTCCCTTGCAGGTAGAAAATATCATTTGTAGGCATGTTGTGACAAATTTCACCTTTCCTCAAAAACGTGCAGCTCATGTAATTTGAATACTACTCTCGAACATTTAATCACTGATCTTTTGTTTATTTGTTCAACACTAATAAGTGAGTACTGTCTTTAAACAAGGCACTTAGTTTAGGCAAATATTTTGGCTGTGCAGCAAGCCGTGCAGAGGTGGGATTCTGAATGATGTTATTTTCTTGATCTCCACTGAAACGAAAACTTTTAATTATGACTAAAATAAAATGTTACAAGTAAAGGTTAATGTAAAATGTATTCCAACTCACAGGATATTCAACAAACCATGAAGCCATCTACCACAGCCTGCACAGTTATTTAGTCACACAACAGTAGGAACAGCTCGATGTAAAATGCATTTATTAAACAGTCTGTTTGGGAATGTGTCTATGTTCCCACAGCCCGATGTTCCTACATTTCTAAGTAATCTAACTACATATGTAACAGAGAAACATTTGTCTGTGTGTGTGTGTGTGTTGGTGTGTGTGTCTCTTTGCTTTTCATTGGGTTGGCCAATCCCCATACCCTACTCGTTTGCAAACTAGAGAGCCATTTTTGCACAAAAAGTGAAAAAGTGTCTAGTTCAGTTAGAGCCATAACTGATCTTCCAATCCTTTACATAGCACGTGACATATGATGTATTTTTTTTATATCTGGCAACATGTGAACACCAATTTGCTTATTATTTGATTCATTCTTCTTCAATTTGTTCATTCTTAATCTATTTTGCTTATTTAATTTGTTCACTTTGTTGATTATTTAAAATGTTTTGTTGTTTTTGCTCAGTTTTGTTCATTTTTCAGATTGTTTTTTGATATTTTTGTTTATTTTTTAAATTATTTTATTCACTTTTGGGAATTTAGGCTCATTCCCTGAATCATTGTGGTAGATTAATTCACTTTTACTCAGTATTTTTTTTATTGTGTTCATTGTCTTCAATATTTTAATATTCTATCCATTTTCATTCAGTTGACTGATTATTTTAGTCTGTTGTGTGTGTGTGGTGGGGGGGTTGTTTATTTTCATGATTATTTGCTCAGGTTTATCTTTATCTTGCAAGATTAACTTGTATTCACAATTTTGTTCATAATTTTGCATATTTGTGTTTGTTTTCGTTTTTCTTTTTTGATAATTTATTATAATGTTTATTCTTGTTCATTTGATTATTTTGTTCACTTTGTAAATTATTTGCATCAGTTTTGAATACATTTGGTTCATTATGTAGTTTATTTTTTTCTTTTTCTTGGTTTAGTGCTTATTTTGATATACAGTATTACATTGTGTTATTTTCATCACTGGACAAAGCCACAAACGCCACTGGGGAGGGGCTGAAGAGCCGCAGGGTGCTGACCCCTGCCCTAGCCTGACCCTTCCTCTTCCCTATAACCCCATGAGAAGTGTTCTTCACCTTCTCACGCTACATGCCTCCACCAAATTAGTAGAAATTTTTGCATAGTCCCGCTTTCAGATACACACGTTGACAAAAAATAATCTTAGAAATGTGGCGCCTAGGGCTGTGGGAACATATACAGTAGCTATGGGAACACAGGGGTGATATATCATAAAAAAATCAAAACATTGCTGTCTTCAGTTTTCTAAATAAAGCAGTAAACTTTTGTTGCATTTTGACCTTTCACATCATAGCAGCATTTTTCTTGGTATGAAAACACAAAGTTGTTCCAGAGGGCAATGTTGTAAAAAAGGATGCTGTTTGACATCTTCTGCATTATGGTTTGAGTCAATAAGCATTCACAAATAGGGAGATAACACCAATGACAATAACACACCACGAAGCAGCTGCATATAAAAGATGGACAAACCCTCCATAACATCACAGATACTGTAGGTCTCTGAAGAGCGATTTGGAAACTCACAAGTCTGTTGTGTCACTAAAAAAAGCCTAGTAAACAAAGTGTACAGTGCTTTACAAGTTTATTAGTCTACCTCTGATCATGAAGTGCCGTAATGCAGACTCTTTCCTTGTCAGTGAATTCTCTGTGTTTTACCATCATGAACAGGAGTGAGGAATTTCAACCTGAATTCATATTTTAATGCCCAAATTTGAGTTTTCACGCTGGACTGAACCTTACATCGGGTGGTGATCTAATACACTGGCGAAGCATCATATGCCATGTGCAGAGCAGAGTACAGTAAACAGTACATCAGTAAAAATATTGTTACTTTGTCATTCTGATGACTCAAGTAGCAGTGCTCACAAAAACAAGTACTTGTCTGGTAGCGAGTAACGTCATTGCATGGAATTTATTACAACCAAGTGTACTGCCTCCAGATGCTTATTTTGTTCATTTTTGTTCATGTCCATCATTATTTTGACCTTTTCTTGGTTGTTTTGTTCATTTTTGTAGCTCATTTTTAACTGATTATTTTGTTATTTCTTAATTTGTTAATTTTCACTAATTTTGTGGCATATTTTGTTTTTTTTGTACGTACATTTTTTTGTTGCTTGTTCTGACCATTTTTGCTCATATAGTTGCTTATTTCGTTGACTTTTTCATTCAATTTCTTCAGTACATTGTGCATTTTTGTTAATTTACGGATTATTTTCTTCCTTTTCCTATATTTTGTTCATTGATGTTACATGTTACTTGACAGTTTTACTCAGTATTGTTAATTTTCTTGATTATTTTGCTAATTTGTTGCTCACTTTGTTCATTTTTTGTTTATTTTATAATGATTGTTGTACATTTTTGTTCATTTTGAGGAATATTATAAATATGCTTTTCTCATTTTGTTGCTTAGTGTATTCATTCTGATAACTTGCTTGGTTAATGGATCATTTTTTTCTGTGTGTTTTTAAATTTCAACACTTCTACCTGAACTCTCAGATATTTTTTTTTCTACTGAGATTTGATGTTCATGTTGCCTGCCTAACTGTACTTGTACTTGTACCTCTCCATTCTCCAGGGGGTGAATCTTGGAATAGAAAGATGTGCAGATCACTTCATCATCTCTGGTGTAAGATGGTGGTCCTGTGCGTGGACTGATGTTAAACCGTGTCAGGCACTCTGTTTCTGTAATGGCGTAGTACTGCCAGGGTTCAAAGGTCACACCATCTATTGAACGCTCCAAGATCCAGTTACCTGCGGACATTAATATTGGTGAGGTAAACAATAATGAGAAGCTTCAAATGGGTGACAAGGAGAAATCAATAAGAAAACACGCCTGTCTGTGCTAATGTTTAGGTCATCCTGCTTAAAATACATAGAAAATTGACAAAACCTTCAATTTTGCACGTCTCGCAATATTTTGAGCTCCCTATTACATTCCACCTTCAGAAATGATTGAATGGAGAATAAAGGCACTTCCAGTTAATGGAAAAAACAAATAAGAAAATTAGGTTGCACTATAACACTGTCAGGCTATGATAGATTTATCAGAGGTAATATATTTTGCAATTATAGTATCAGCTAATACAAGATACTAAGCAAGTTAGCTGAAAACAGAAACAGCTGCAATTAGAGACACCTCACAACATGGGAATAAGGCTCAGAGTTGCAAAACGTGGTTAAAAAAAAAAGTCTGATGTTGGTAACAATTAGATACTGTACTTACTTATATTCATGATTTAGGGTTTATTTTGTTGTGTGTTTTTTTGCATTAACAGCCTATTCTTAACGCTCAAGGGTTTTTAAGCATGACATAGATCCTCCCCATTTGAATCCTGAAATAGCTGTGGTTAGCTGTGATTGCTGCATTTAATATTTTGTCTAGTTCAGGGGTCTGCGACTTTTACAATACTAGAAAGCACTCAGAGAGAGCAGACCTCTGTCAAGGCAGCTCAGTTTGTCTTCACAGTAAAAACCTACCATTATCATTTCAACCTATGCTCATTTCCCTCACAATGTTATTGCACCAAAAAGTAATATTCTTAAATTTATTTGACCCTCATTCTTGGATTATTTGACCATGAAAACCTACAATTCGCATTTGGAATCACATACATATAATTATTAGTTCAATAGTCATTACCAAAAATAATATTCCCATAATGGTGGTTTTCTCCTGGATCAAACTCCATAAATGTTGAAGATACATCAAATCCGGGGACACAACACTGAATCAGCAGACTTTCTACTACAATTTGGTGTCAGTTGCATGTACATAGCTTTATTTGCTACCTATTTTTAGGACCTTGTTGGACCAGAAGAGAAAAAAATTGTGTCCAGAGCTGCAAAATATCTAAAAAATGTATGTACCACGTGGCATATAATGTATTATTTAGCTGGAAACATTAAAAAACAACTTGTTCATCATTTAATTCATTTTCCCATTGTTTACTTTGTTCATTTTGTTGATTTATTCAATTCATTTTATTGATTTTTTAAGTTCATTTCATCATGATTTTTGTTCAGTTTGCAGATTTCGTAAACATATTTGTTCATTATTTTATTCATTTGTTTAATTTATTCATTTTATTAATTGTTTAATTCACTTGATCATGATTTTGTTCATTTTCCTGATTTTTTTTTTTACATTTCAAAAAATTTTCTTCAGTTCTGTGTGACTTAAGTTCATTATTTTGCTCTCAATTATGTTCATTTTTTTGCTTACATTCTATTGTGTAATTTTTTGTTTATTGTTTGTTAATGTTACTGGTCATTTTGTTAATTTGTATTCATTTTTCATTCAGTTAAGTTCCTGTTTTTAAACATTTTTCTCTCTTTTCCTTCTATTTTGTTCAGTTTAGCCTCAAGCATATTCATTTTGTTAATGTCATTTTTATTAATTTTCTTGTTTTTCTTAATTGACCCATTGTTTTGTTCATTATTGTTCATTTTATCATTTATTTTAACATGCTTGGTTCATTTTAAGAATTACATTTTTTAATCTTGTTTATTTTCTTGATTATTTTACTAATTTTTAAAATTTCATCTTAATTTTTGTCAATTATGTTCATTTTTTCATCTTTATGTTGATTTCATGCTTAATTTGTTGATTTTGAATTATTATTATAATGTGTTACTTCCATTATAGGACAAAGCTACAGGGGCCAATGGAGAGGGGCCAAAGAGCCACGTGTGACCCGGAGCCACAGGTTGCATACCCCTTGTCTAGTTTATAGATGATCGCTGCTATGAGTTTGTTTTATACTCCACGTTTGTCAAGTGGAAACAGGGGGTTTCAATCCAAATGCATCATAAAATACCTCATGCATTTTGAGATTTTCAGAAAAAACTTAAAAAAAACAATTCATGTGCATCCAGTGCACATGAAACAATCCACCCCTGTTCATACAGGGATGGATTGTTTTCCTTTATTCATGAGGCGTGGACAGGTGATAAAGACGTGACTTCTGTAGAGGGCACGTTCTTGTGTGAAAACTTCAAAAATCAGCTTTGAAATGCGGATTTATGGTTGATTTTTGCCTTGTGACAGAAGAGAAAAAAAACCTCAGTATTAATTAACTTTCTTTCTCCAAAGGTAATGTAATGTATTTTATTTTAATTAAATGTTTGACTTTGAAAATCACTTTTCAGTGGTCTGAATTTCACAGTGTTCACAGTGTTTTATTAAAGACACTGATCTACATTCACACTTACTTTGAGCCTTGGTAAAATTTTTAAAATTGGGAAATTATCTGTAGTTCAACTCATGTTCACTTTATGTTATTATCTTTTGGACAGGGCACTTATAGCTAATAGCTTCTCTTTAGATCTGCACAAATATTGTCGGTAAAATTTTTTGTTTTCATCCCTAATAGACTCAAATGGAAGCTGAACCGCTAATAGCAGTCTGCTAATGCTGCCCTTCTTCAAGTTTCCTGGAGCCGATGCATTAGTAACATTTAACTCACGTGACTTCTAAACATCATCATTTATTTGCTGAATTTACAATGCGTTTTCAATAGATGTTGCCTTCACCTTCTATTGACACACCAACTTTTGCTTCTCTACCATAGTATGTGTATGTTTGGATTATTTCACATTTCCATTGGGTTTTTGATGCACACAGTAAAAAAGTGTAATGTAGATAAAAAACAGCTAGATTCATAGTGTGTGTCTGTGTAAATAAAGAAGAGAGTACTTACCAGGGCGAGGCGAGTTGGCTGCCTTCACAATCACATAAGCAATCTGAAAAACCTGAAAAAAAAGAAAACACATAAGCCATTATACATGCATTCACACTAAAATAACACCACAGCTTTGAGGACTGTACATTCTCTATATTTATCCTGCTTCTGTAATTGGGAAGCTGTTTTTGTGCCTCAGTCTGTAACTCTATCATCATCACCAATGTGCTCTACATGGTGTTTGTTGTATTTTCAGTTCATTTTACAATACTAAACATATCATCTGCAATTTTACTTTTATGTTTCATCCCTCACTTTTGAAATCTAGGAAAACCCAGTACAGTACTACATCTGTTCAAATGTATCACAAGAAGCAGCTAATCTACTGAGCATATAACAGAAAAGGACAGAGATGAATAAGAAGAGCTATGCTTCTGTGTCGATAACACACAGTAAGATTAAAACCACATGCATAAAGTCCAAAACATGAGGAGGCGACAATGTATTTAACACTATACAGGAGCTACTGTATATGTACAGTTTTCCTCTTCACCATTTGGCTGTTCACTTTTCAGGGGTCGTAACAGCAAGTCATCTGCTTCCACATTAGAAGATTTGCACTGTATTTTGCCTAAGGTTTTACGCTGGATGTTTTTCCTTCCACACCCGCTTCATTTGCCCAGTCTTGGGACAAATGGAGTGACATTAGAAGTATATTGGCTTGTGACACCAAGCGGCTGGATTAAAGGAGCTACGTACTGCATTATCTTAAAAGTTACCTAAAATTTTGAGTGTTTGAAAAAAAATGACTTTAGTCAAACAATAGTCGATGTATTGCCCTAGAAATTGTTGCAATTAACAATAGCATTAAAGCACAGAGGAGGGAGATATAAGTCAAAAGTAATATGCTGCATGCTACCAAAAAGTGGAGCTGGTTTCAAAAACCAAATTCCACATCTCGGGTGTGGATTTATGTTGACTATAATTCAAATAAAAAAGGAGAGCCAATTAACTTAAACAAGCCTATATGTCAGAAAAAGTGTTGCAACAAAAGCTGGCAATACAACCTCCGCTATGTCCCTCCTCTGTGTGCTGTGTGTGTTGTGAGAGGGAAATAACAAAATTTTGTTATATCTGGATATAACAAAATAGTTCAGAGTCTTCCAATGGATAATTACTGCTGCAACCCTCAGTGATGCAATGAGTTTTTCATTCCTTCCTTCTTTTTCCATCAATGGCTTTTTATTTCCCTGTGACAGTGACAGAGTAGTTTGGGGAGCATGAGATATCATATGAATTGGTCTCCACAGAGTCCAGACCTTAACCTCACTGAGAATCTTTGGGATGTGCTGGAGAAGACTCCCTGACTCTCCCATCAGTACAAAAAGTGATGCAACTATGGACAGAAATTACTGTTGTAGCATTACATAAAACAGCAGGGCCCAAACTTCTCCCTACATCCTGGGAATCACTGGCATAAGCTTAAAGAAACAACAGCACAGTGAATATGTGTCAAAAACCAAACCAAAAGGAGGTTCTGTGAATTATTAGTGTTTTTTTTTCTTTTGTCCAGGCAGTTTATAGCCTCTTTAAAAGGCTCTCCTTGTAATAAGTTCATTTAATACTTACATTTCTGCAGATAGTGCAGTTTCACCTTAAGTGTCACCTTAAGATATAATGGAGAGTCATGTGCATAAACTTGCTGTTTTCAGCCCTGTTTTATTGTATCACTTAGTTTGCAAATGAGCTGCTGCTGCTGACCACACTCTTTCCTGTCTGTGCAATGGATACCATCATAGAGACTCAACCCTATTACATTATCCCAGGTTGTCAGAATGATTTTTGTGGTCCTGGTGAGTTTGCGGAGTCCATGAGGACCGACTAAGGACAGTGACTGTATAGTTGTGACATCACAAATGCCCGGACATCAAATAGCATATTTCAGGTCCCGTTATCTGAAAAAGAGGCTATATGTTTTTCTCTGTTTGAGTGAGAATTTAGAGATTTTAACATTGTTATGGAGCATTCAGACTGGCGGAAAAGGACACAAGAAATTGAATTTCACAATACTGTACGTCTCCTTTAACTGTGAAAATGTAGAATGTTATCCTTGTGTCTTTTTTTTTTTTTTTTTTTTTTTTGCACAGACCTCACTGAGACTCCTTGCTTAAATAAGGCATTCAAATTAATTTGCTCAGTCACGATGGCCAGAAGATGTCCAACCATTTGTGTAGATGTAGGTCAAACGCGGGTTCCCTCTCTCCTCTGTCTGTCGTCACCATCCTCTGTTTCACCTCTTCTTTCTCTCTGTAAGTATATCTCTCTTTCTTTTCATGATGTGGGAAGCAGTGTCACATTGCAGCAATTAGAATAGGGAGAAAACTACAGAGTGTGTGAGTCTGTGTTTGTGTGAGTGTGTGAGAAAGTGTATTTCTGGGTAACCTTATAGCAGTCATTCAAACTCCTTACAAAGCCTTACTGTTACCTGTGTTCACATGTGTGTGTGTGCGCGTGTGTGTGTGTGTGTGGGTGTGTGTGTGTGTGTGTGTGTGCGTGTGTAGGAGCCTCTCACTGCAGCAGCTTGTAATATGGTGACAGCTTCGGGACAGCTAGGCAGCTCCAGCAGCTAAACATAGATGAACACAGCTAACTAATCCAGTGTGTGTGTGTGTGGGGGGGTGTGTGTGTGTGTGTAACAGTGTCACATTCTATGTTTTGATCAGTTGTGGATCAGACACGATTTTCTGCCTTGAACATTCAACGCAGCATTGCCAAAAAACACACCAATAACTGTCCTGCAGAAAATCACACAGTTGGTAAATAAATGTTTATCCCGCAGTCGTGATGTTTCATGTCAGGTAGTGGAGTTTACTGAGAGTTCATGTTGAAACACGTAAATTACCAACACAAGTGCATATAATTTAAATGGCTGAATTATTTTTCCAACAGATACTGTACTTTTTAGCCCCAACGTAGAAGCAGGCTTTTCACGTGGCTGAAGTAGGCAGATCCTTGTCTTTAGCAAAAGTACAATGAAATACAACACTACAAGTAAATATGAAACAAAAACAAGTCAACACAAACTGTATTATCAGAAAAAATATGCAAAATATGAAAAGATAAAGTAGTTATTGTGCAGCAAAATGGTCCCTGTCACTCTTTTACTTCTGTTGCTAATACTGTATATACAGATGTGGATAAAATTGTTGGTACCCCTCTTTAAATGACAGAAAAACTCACAATGGTCACAGAAATAACTTGAATCTGACAAAAGTAATAATAAATAAAAAAAATTATGAAAATTAACCAATGAA